>JAOTOL010001530.1:1100000-1190000 GCA_034440575.1 Imbricaverruca yamaguchii | reverse complement strand
GTTTGAGACGTCATGGCCAGTCTGGCGGCCCGCCGGCCAGTTTCGCGACTGTCCATCGCAGGACCAGTTGGCGACCGGCCGGCCAGTTTCGCGACTGTCCATTGCAGGACCAGTTGGCGGCCGGTCGGCCAGTTTCGCGACTGTCCATTGCAGGACCAGTTGGCGGCCGGCCGGCCAGTTTCGCGACTGTCCATTTTAGGGCCGGTGGATCACGACACCAGGGAGGGCGGAGATTAGGCGGTTTTACAGCGGCAATGGGTGGTTTTACAGTGTTTTTTGTTGCTCCCAGGTCACGTGGTCACGTGAGAAAATTGATTGAAACCAATTCTTATTAATATTAAATACTCTGCGATGCACTTTCTTAGTTCCTGGCTGGAATGCTTCAGTTGAAGTCAGGAATGACCTAAAAGGATCAAAAGCGACCACACAGGACAGCAAATTTGGCGGTTTTAAACCGGAAATTTGCTCTCCCGTCTAGTCCCGTCTATATATATATATATATATATATATATATATATATATATATATATATATATATATATATATGTGTGTGTGTGTGTGTGTGTGTGTGTGTGTGTGTGTGTGTGCGTGTGTGTGTGTGTGTATGCATACATAGGCGTGAACAAGGGCCACCCGGAGGCCCGGACCCCACTCCCTTAGCAACCAAAAATACGTTGAATCAATCGGGGAATTTGACGAATTTCACCACGTACAACCAAAGTAAGGCTGACAATTCCCGTTCTTAATATTCTGTTTGGCCTTTAAGAAAATCATCGTTGCACCACTTCAAACACACACACGCACAGACACGCGCACGCACGCACACATCCATGCCACTCCCACCGAGGCGCCAAACCACACAGCCCAGCATCCCCTCCGCACACTCGCAGCACGCACTTGGAGAAGTACTCATCTTCCTGTTTGTTCTTGGGCCTGGCCATGGTCAGCATGCGCCATGAGATGTCGACGCTGCAGAGGTCGTCCAGGCTGACTGAGGCCATGCTGACCGGCACCGGGTCGACGTAGGTCAGCTGGGGCGGCTGACGCTCGGAGCGCGCGCTGCGGAAGTGGACGGCGCCGGACACCCGCCCGTCCTCCGGCCTCACCTGCCGTGTGAGGAACAGCGGCGTCGTGACGTCACATGTGGTGACTCGTGACACCGGACAACACCGGACACCCGCCCGTCCTCCGGCCTCACCTGCCGCGTGAGGAACAGCGGCGTCGTGACGTCACATGTGGTGGCTCGTCACACCGGACAACACCGGACACCCGCCCGTCCTGCGGCCTCACCTGCCGCGTGAGGAACACAAACGTCGTGACGTCACATGTAGTGACTCGTAACACTGGACAACACCAGACACCCGCCCGTCCTCCGGCCTCACCTGCCGCGTGAGGAACAGCGGCGTCGTGACGTCACATGTAGTGACGCGTGGCACTGGACAACGCCAGACACCCGCCCGTCCTGCGGCCTCACCTGCCGCGTGAGGAACACAAACGTCGTGACGTCACATGTAGTGACGCGTTACATCAGACAACACCGGACACCCGCCCTCCTCCGGCCTCACCTGCCGCGTGAGGAACACAAACGTCGTGACGTCACATGTGGTGGCGCGCCACACCAGACAACACCGGACACCCGCCCGTCCTCCGGCCTCACCTGCCGCGTGAGGAACAGCGGCGTCGTGACGTCACATGTGGTGGCGCGGCACACCGGACAACACCGGACACCCGCCCGTCCTGCGGCCTCACCTGCCGCGTGAGGAACAGCGGCGTCGTGACGTCACATGTGGTGGCGCGTCACACCGGACAACACCGGACACCCGCCCGTCCTGCGGCCTCACCTGCCGCGTGAGGAACACAAACTTCGTGACGTCACATGTGGCGGCGCGTCACACCAGACAACACCGGACACCCGCCCGTCCTCCGGCCTCACCTGCCGCGTGAGGAACACAAACGTCGTGACGTCACATGTGTGGCACTACCAGACAACACCGGACACCCGCCCGTCCTCCGGCCTCACCTGCCGCGTGAGGAACAGCGGCGTCGTGACGTCACATGTAGTGGCGCGACACACCGAGCACGACTCCCGGGTCGGATGCGTCACAACTGGATCACCCGACGGCAGCAGTACAGAGACTCAGATTGTGGCGTTCCGGTGGGGGTTGTCTCCGGTCCCTCAGCTCAGAACCCCGTCTCCGGTGGGAATGAGATGGGGTTCCGTCTAAGATCTTGCAAGCTAACGGATGTAGCGACGCTAACATTAAGGGTAGATGGGATCAAGGATGCCCTCTTGAGTGAGGCGGACAGTGCCGTTGACATCATCAATGTTCAAGTTGGTCGGAGTTGAAGCCAGTGCTGACTTCGAAGACGGATTCCTCAGTAAGTAGTCACCGGGCTGACAATTATGGCGGAGCAAGTCCTACAAATCATGCTTGCATAGATGGCGAAAAATCGTCCCCAAACGACGACTTTTCGTCCTCTCTCCCAGAAATGAATTCAGTGGTGCCTTCAGCCTCAGTGCCCGCGATATCCGGGAAGCATGAATCAGTGAGTATTCGACAATGTGACAGTGGTAATCTCCACTTCATGTGATGGCTATGAACACATTCTCGTAGTTACTAAAGCGGCGATACACTCGCCACCATCGATTCTAGCTAAATAACCAATAGTATGTGTTATAGAAGGTATGCCAACCCCATCAAGCTCTACAGTATTAACATGCCTGTCTCTTCCGTCAGATTCTCACACCCCGTCCCGGGAAGGGGTCGATAGGGACCCCTATATAATCTCCAAACTAAGCGTTACACGAAAACGAAATAGGTGTCATAGGAAAGCTCTCGATGAGTAGAGCCATACATCACCCAAAAAAATCTTTTAAGATGTGACGTCACTACGGTTCCCAAATTTCCACGACTTACATCATGTTTGTGATTCTAGGGGCGGGGGGTCATTTTGAGGGAGATTTGAAGAAAAAATGTATTTGGAATTAGAAAAGGAAATCGAAATGGATCAGTACCATACAATTTTTGGCCAGCCCGAATTTGTTTTTATTAAAACATTTTGAGTTTTCAATTTTTCTTTAATTTTCCCTTTCTAATGGGTAGAGCGGGCCGAAAAATGTTC
This sequence comes from Imbricaverruca yamaguchii, assembly GCA_034440575.1. Taxonomy (NCBI): domain Eukaryota; kingdom Metazoa; phylum Arthropoda; class Thecostraca; family Neoverrucidae; genus Imbricaverruca; species Imbricaverruca yamaguchii. Next base: position 1,186,877 of record JAOTOL010001530.1, on the reverse strand, counting down.
GAAGTCGGCTTGCTTACTTTAGCCAGAGTTTTCAATTCTATCCCTAAAGGGCAAATATGCAAAACCGATAAGAAACAAAAAAGGAATTCCCCTGGTGCGTTTTGTTGCATCCCTAAAGAGATAAGCAAACGCTGAAAGTTTCATTCAATTATCTTTATCTGTTAAAGCGTGACGACTGGTTGAACTTTTTTCGAGGTGACCTCTCTTAACCTTGACTGACTCGTTGACCCTATATGACCTGACTTCAAACTTTTGACACAACATGCCAAATTGATGTGAGAAAAGGTATGCCAAATTTCGGCGCTGCCCAACGCCGCTCTTTCACAGTCCGCGGAAAACCTTACGGGGGTGGGGGTCGTCAACGACCCCCCTCTCCCCGGTACAGCGCGGGTTAAAGAACTAAAATTTAGACAGCAACACATGGCGTGGCCTCATGCAGTTATGGTACCTACACTGCGTCATGAGCATGCTATATCTTACAAAAAGAAACACAACTTTCGTTCCAATGTAAATTTATGTAAAATATACTCCCGGATATATCCGAAGCTGATGGTCATTCCATCACCAATGATCCTTCCTTCACACATACCTCCCACTTGCACTATCTCTATCTGTTTTCCCAAGTAGGTGTTTACATGTAACTCAGGTCGAGAAGCGTAGCGTCTGCATTGGTGATCTGTTGGCTCGCGCTGCCGTCTCTGCCCAGTCAACACCACCTGCTGCTGCCATGGTGTCCACGGACGGCAGCCCTTCGCCGGTGGTTGAGTTGCCGACCCCTACACTTGAGGTCGCTCACCGCTCTATGCCGCCGGCGGCTTGGCACCGCCAGCCGCTCGTCATCCTTGGCGGTCCCCCGTCATCCTGGTGTCACCTGGATGACGGGAGGTCATCCTGCTGCCCGACGCCACCGGACCGTTCTGCCCTCCGGAGCGGCGACACCCGACACTGCTGAACCACTCCGTCCTCCGGAGAGGCGACACCCGATATTGCTAGTGCGCTCCGTCCTCCGGAGAGGTGACACCCGACACCGCTGGACCGTTCCGTCCTCCGGTGCGGCGACGCCCGACACCGCTGGACCGCTCTGTCCTCCGGTGCGGCGACACCCGACACTGCCGGACCGAGCCGTCCCCCAGAGCGGCGACACCCGACACTGCCGGACCGCTCCGTCCCCCGGAGCAGCGAAATCCGACACTGCTGGACCGCTCCGTCCCCCAGAGCGGCGACACCCGACTCTGCTGGACCGCTCCGTCCTCCGGAGCGGCGACACCCGACACTGCTGGACCGCTCCGTCCCCCAGAGCGGCGACACCCGACACTGCTGGACCATTCCGTCCTCCGGAGAGGCGACACCCGACACTGCCGGACCGCTCCGTCCTCCGGAGCGGCGACACCCGACACTGCCGGACCGCTCCGCCCCGAGATGCGACACCCGACACTGCTGGACTGCTCCGTCCTCCGGAGAGGCGACACCCGACACTGCTGGACCGCTACATCCCCCAGAGAGGCGACACCCGACACTGCCGGACCCAGCCGTCCCCCGGGGAGGCGACACCCGACACTGCTGGACCACTCCGTCCTCCGGAGCGGCGACACCCGACACTGCTGGACCGTTCTGTCCTCCGGAGCGGCGACACCAGGCACTGCTGGACCCCTCCACCCTCCGGAGCGGTGAAACCCGACACCGCCGGACCGCTCCGTCCTCCGGAGAGGCGACACCCGACACTGCTGGACCGCTACATCCCCCAGAGAGGCGACACCCGACACTGCCGGACCGCTCCGTCCTCCGAGCGGCGAACCCGACACTGCCGGACCCCTCCGTCCCCCTGAGCGGCGATACCCGACACGGCTGGACCGCTCCGTCCCCCTGCGCGGCGATACCGGTCACTGCTGGACCGCTCTGTCCTCCGGAGAGGCGACACCCGACATTGCTGGACCGCTGCATCCTCCGGAGCGGCGACACCCGACACTGCCGGACCACTCCTTCCTCCGGAGCGGTGACACCCGACACTGCCGGACCGCTCCGTCCTCCGGAGATGCGACACCCAGCACTGCTGGACCGCTCCGTCCTCCGGAGATGCGACACCCGACACTGCCGGACCGCTCCGTCCTCCGGAGATGCGACACCCAGCACTGCTGGACCACTCCGTCCTCCAGAGAGACGATACCCAGCTCGGTCGGGTCGGGTGATCGGTGATGGTGGCCGTGGTGCCGCCATGGGAAGCGGGTGGATGCAGCTCCCACTCCCCGATGGCCAGACAGGGCTGAGGCCGTAAGACCCGCAGCGAACGCGACCGGCACCTGCTTTAATCATGCCGTCGGTTTTCGTTCCAACATCCACTGTTTGCTTTGACCATGGCGACACTTGAAGCACACCGCACCTTTGACATTTGACGTTCATATTGCTAACTGTATTTACTGTGGAATTTTCCCTATCTTGACCCGGACCTCCTTGGAAAATGCCATTTCATTGTTTTTCCGTACGAAGGTCCAGTACAATTTCAGGCCCATGTATTAATCCTGTTTTACCTACTTTTTGTCCCGCTTTGTTTTTATCTGGCATATTTTCACTATTACTATATACAACTTTGATGAAGTGAGAGAAGTCCACGCCTGAGTGCCCATGTGTACCTGGGAAGGCACTCTCCATGCCTATTTTATGACAAATGCCTATCCCGTACAGCCAGACTTCATTGAACGATGGAAACATGGCGGCATTGGTACCGGGTTTCAGCCTTTCGCTACTACTGTCAAACCGCGCAGACGGGCGCTACAGAAACTTCTGGTATTCGACGAGATCAAATACGATGAAAACACGCCGTGCTGCTGACCTGAACCCCAAGACGTGTGGGATATTTCAGTGATTGGTAAAGACTAGGATTTTCCTTCCCTGACCCGTCCGGCGGGTCAGGGAAGGACCCGCACCTCAACCCGCCTTGAGGTGCGGGTTGAGGGTTGGTGCTCAGTTCTGATCCGTCTTGAATGTCCCAAATCTGATCAAGCACCGTATTTTCTGGGGGTGTCGTGATTGCGACAGCCGCACTCACCTTTTCCGGTTTGATCTTGTAGTCCGGAACTTTATCAAACGCCTTGTCGAAGTCCTCCTTCGACTTTATTCGAACCTTCGAGAGGTCAAGTGCAGGAGGCGGCCCCTTCTTCTCATTTAAAATATCGTCCAACTTGAAGGCCATACTATTCCCTTACTGGCCACCCTGTGAACCAGGGAGGAGCCAGTAACAACGGTGGTCGCAGGGAGCATCTGATGTCAGTGATGGAGAGTGCTAGTGACGGTGTCGCTTTTTCCATTCACAACTGTTAATGAGAGAACGAAGAATAATACACCTGTCTTACGGGACGGTAGTGGTCCCCTTTGTCCACCTCGCAGCTGCCCTTTTTGCAAACTGGATGTCTTGCATCATCCGTTCCCATTTGCCCGAACATTATCTTGCAGTCAATACCACAGCGTTGCTATTACATGTCGTTATCTAACCCCGAACGACTGAGATATTGATAAATTCATCGCGGGCTAGTCCCCTGTCTCCTTCCCTGTATATTAATTATGATCCAATTATCCGATCATAAAAAAAATAATAGCTTGTTCAGCTGAAGAGGGCAAAATATCCTTCAGAATGATTTCCGATAGCCATTAAGATGCATCGTATTTCACATCCAAGTAAACATGCTTTTTCAACATACATATATAAATACGTCGTTATGAAATGTAACGCTTAAATATACAAGTCATGGTTTCCATCGTCATTTAGCTTCAGGACTATAACTATATTCCACTGTTTAGTAAAGACTGATCCCATAATATGCTAGATAAAGACATATGGAGATAAAAAATACATATATTCCACCTCGATATTGTAGAAATGCAATACTACCCAGAGCTATTGGCGTTGAATGGGAAGAATGGACTTAAAAAGCAGAACATACACCATTAACCATATCAACCGGAGGAGCAAATAAGATGAACATTTACCTACCTGAATACCGGCGGCAGATTACCATGTCATTGTGTGTGCGAATTGCACAATATTGCCATTCAGCACCTCCCCCACCGCCCACACAAACCCTTGCTAATGTGTACTTTAATCGACGTCGCTTCGTTGCGGTACATTCAGAGAATCATCCAGAAGCTTTGCGTGATTGAGAACTTCAGTCAAAATTTTCCCAAGATCATTGCAGAAGGCTGTTTATAAATATGTACCTTTGTACGCCTGGATGACGAGCGGCTGGATGGATCAGATGGATGGATATCTATCCAATCCGGTTGGACGGACACAGCAGCACATTACTGTAATACAGCACTGCTCCCTGTCTTGTCATCAGTAGAAATAACTGGGTACAGGGTGCACCACGTGCTGCGATGAAACCAACAGTCACCAATCACCACAACTGGCGATTATCCTGGCATTAAACTTACCGGCAATCCATATCCACATGCTATCCGTCTGCTCGGCCCCCGAGGGTGGAGGGATGCTCACGATTGCACTTCGACACGAGAAGCTGAGCCTGGACAGCTGCTCGCCGGCAGAACAGCGACACGCCGCCCGCCCAGGTCGACCCGGCTCTGAGTCTGAGTCGCCTCAGGCGATCTGGCCCCGGGCGACTGTCGACGCTGGCGCCACGCCAGGCAGCGTTGCTATGGTAACGGGACTCCGTCGGCTGACCGACGCGGCACTGCCCTGTACAGGTGGAAGTCCTCTGGGGAGTTCAAGCCCGGAGACCGATGCCCATAATTTAAGTGTCCCAGATTTCAACGAAAGCTGTCCTCAGGGGCTTGCACGATCTGCAACGTTCGTGATAACAGCGGGGAATTCGTGATCGCGTCCAACGTCGCATGCCGCCATCACGGCACGCTACCGTAGGGTATTCCGGAGCGACACCATGGGCGTCGGTACATCAGTGGTTAAGCTGAGCGTCTGGCAAGCCAGAGGCACGGGGTTCGATTTCCCGCGATATCCGGCATTCTTGCCAGGATGAGAAGCAGGCGACGCCACATGGCCTCAGCTGCTCAACGCGTCGTAAAGCCACAATCCATCCATCAGGAGCGACACCACTCTGTGGAGGATTGGTGATGGCCCATTGGTGACAGAGCTTCGGACTGACGCCTGTCCGACTGCCATCACCGCCGCCGGGTCTGTGCCGTACGGCCGGCGTGCGGACATCGAGGCTCAGTTGGATGGTCTTCACGATCATGGCATCATCACACCAGTCGAGCATCCGACCGAGTGGAGCCATCCAATGGTTGCAATGGCGAAGCGAGCCAGTCAGGCGTGAGGGTGTGCGTTGTTGGAGTGTGCATGCCGCAAGCTGAATATGAAGCTCAGCTTCGCATGATACCGCTAGGTGGCGGGGCTACTAGATGACCTCACCGGTCCATTAGGGACTGCCGCCTGCGGCGCAATGGGAACCGGGAAGACAATAAGGGCGTGGCGGCATTGGTCGTTTGGAGCTGGAGGAGTGAGCATGGCGGAAGAATAAACCACGGATCGAAGATCCAGTCTCTCTGGAAAGTCGTGTCGCTGAATCAGGAGGAATTTACACTCGAACATGCGTGAACTTTTCGCGTCTCAATCGCTATTTGACAGTTGCCGTGCGTGCCTCGCTACCGCAGGTCGCTTCCGCTTGTGAGTACCCGGAGTTAGTCAATTTTTTTTTTCGTGGGTGTCACCCGTCACTCTTTTCTTTCGTTTCTGGGGGTGACACCCGTCACTCTTTTATTTCGTTTCTGGGGGTGACACCTGTCACTCCTTTCTTTCGTTTCTGGGGGTGACACCCGTCACCCCCACATTTTTTCCCCGTCGTACTTCCTTTGCCTGTGTTTCTCTGTGCTCTTGTTTGTTTAGATTACATTAGGTAAGGTTTCTTTCCCCGTAAGGTAAGGTTTTACATTAGGTAAGGCCGGCGTACATCCCCCGCGGCAGTGGCTGGCCGCCGTGACCTTACCAAGGTTACCGGTCGGCCGGATGGTTCGGGTGGTTCTGCTGGCGCGGATCGCACCCAACCCACATGCCAGCCGGAGCTGCACTCCTGGCTCCGGCAAGCACCGAAAGGTGCAGACAAACATTACAACTTTTCTTTCCAATGTCAACACTTTTGCAACGGAATTGTCGCAGCTTGATCTCGAAATGGGCCGAAATGAACTCAAATTGTCATCGCGCTTCAAGAAACATGGTTTTTGGCCACCGATCAGTATAATTCCAATATTTTCAATTATTCACTGTATCGCCACGATAACGTCCTTGGACTACACCGCAGTGGAGGTACAGCCCTTTGCATAAACAACGATTACACACATACACAACTTCCACTTAATTCTCCATTAAAAGCCATAGCGTGTACTTTTCGTTTTCATGGTAAGAACATAGATGTATGTTCGTTATATATTCCACCTTCTAGAGATAACACAAACATATTCACACAATTAGAAAACCTCGTAACACATTAAAAAACCCGTGCATTTTGCTTGGCGATTTCAACGCCCACAGTCCAGCGTGGGATAAAAAGAGTACACAGCCAGACACTCGTGGACGCATTATTCACCACCTTTTAGACACACACAATTTAGTATTGCTGAACACTGGAGAGCCAACTTTTTTCATCTCGTACACAACACAGAAACTGCAATAGATTTAACGATTTGTTCTCCGGTTATAGCCAACGATTTTTATTGGATGGTGGACACCGACATTCACGATAGTGATCATTATCCAATCGAGTTAACATCAACATTTTCGACTGCGGCTGATACCACACCCAGTTTTAATCCACGCTGGAAAATTTCTAAAGCAGATGGGACCAAATTTAGTTTGTCCGGACGTTCCCCTTTTAGATCTCTTCCGGCGCTCAAAATGCACAATCTCACCATTACAGACCCACAAACCATAATAAATACCACAGCTAATACAATAGCCCAAAAGAGCTCAGATGAGAAGTACCATCCACATTTCTTACAAAATGCACAACACACTTTTCACATCAACCTCGACCTCTTTAATACCGACAATACTGAGCACTATAATGCCTCTTTTCATCTTACTGAACTGGAGAATGCCATTTCTTCCGCCGGGAGCACTTCAGTAGGGCCTGACAAATTACATTATTCTTTCTTTCGACATTTATCTGACCACACCAAACAATGTATCTTAGACACATTTAACTCATTATGGTCAAAACACATATTTCCTGAAACATGGAAAAAAGCTATCATCATCCCCATTTCAAAACCCAGTAAAGACCATAGTAACCAAAAAAATTTTCGACCAATTGCACTCACCAGTTGTTTAGGAAAACTTTTGGACGAATAGTTACTAAAAGGCTGACTTGGCACCTGGAAACAAATTCTTTACTATCTCCATTTCAATGTGGTTTTCGACGAGGACACAGCACAATAGATCATCTAATTCGATTAGAAACTGACATTCGCCTAGGTCACAAAAAACACGAACACACCGTTGTAGTATTTTTACACATAACCAAGGCATCCGATATGGTTTTCAAACCCGCATTACTATTCAAATTTCAACAACTTGGTATAGAAGGACATTTAGCACATTATTCACTAGGTTTTTTATCTGGTTTTCGACAATTCAGCATCAGGTGCCGGTCAGCCATTTCCGATCCACATTTTCTCCAGAACGGCCTACCACAGGAAGTTGTCTTTCACCAGTACTATTTAACATTATCATCAATGATCTTTTCGATGACATGCCTCCAAATATATCATATTCACTTTTTGCAGACGATAGTGCAATTTGGTGCTCCGGCAAAAACTATGAACATTGTTAATTTCATTTACAAAACGCACTTGACAAAATACACGAATGGTCATTGAAGCACGGTTTCATTTTTTCGGCCACAAAATCTGCAACACTGATATTTAGTAAATCGACTCCCTGTCCAAACCCAGACACACCGCTTCACCTCGGGGACAGCCACATACCTTTTGTAACTTCATTAAAATTTATAAGCATCACTTTAGAATGCAGACATTCAATGCATAAACACTTCGAACACGTCCGGAACAAGTGTTTTCGCCAACTCAATTTATTTCGATGTATCACTTCTTCATCACTTGGAGATCGCCATGCACTTCTACTTCTCTACAAATCTTTAGTTCTACCCGTAATAGAATATGGATCCGTAGTATATGCCTGTGCCAGTACATCATCTTTAAAAATTGTACACCATTCCACAAAAATTTCTCCGTATCGCACCTAGCGCAATGACAACTTCTCCAATCAATTATCTACACATAGAAGCAGAAATTCCACCATTAAACATCCGAAGAATGGAACAAATACTTAGGTATGCCGCAAAAATTCAATCTAAAGAACACCATCCCACACATGCATCATTACAAGTTCCTCAAATTTACACAACTATTTACGTCCCGCCGAAAAACGAACCGGCCTTACCATAGCTTCACGCATCAAAACATATTCTACACAACTTCAATATAATATTCCACATATTACTCCTCTTCCTCCACCAACTACACCACCGTGACAGATGACCGAACAACATATTTTTTTTCCTCACCACCACACCAAAATCACAACTTTGTCCTGAATACGTCAAACAAAAATTTCACCAGTTTCGCTCTCGTCATCGCCATGTACCTTTTATTTCTACCGACGCATCAAAAGATGCTAACCTCACTGGGAATGCCATAGTTTCAAACACACGCACACAAAACAGCATCGCCTACCAAACGGAACTTCCATTTTCGTCGCCGAATTACACGCCATTCTGATCGCCCTTCGTTATATTCATGATCGTTTCATTTATCACGCGCTGCACGATGTAGTTATTTGTTCTGACTCGAAATCTGTTCTTCCATCACTTTCTTCATTTTCTCTCTCACACCATTGCCATATTTCCATCTACGACACACTTCAAACACTAGACGTGATGGACGTGAAGGTCAGTTTCCTGTGGGTGTCCAGCCACTGCGGCATCCCAGGAAATGAAAAAGCCGACAAACTAGCAAAATAATCATTACAACTCTCTAACATTACAAAATTCCACCACATTTTGCCGCCATTAAATCATCAATACAAGATAAAATTCGACATTTATGGACCCAAGACTGGACACAAAACACAAACCACACACAATTACGAATGGTCAAACATACTGTCGAACCGTGGCCATCATCTTTTCAAAGAAACCGACACGAAGAAAAAGTTCTATTACGTTTACGCATCAGTCATACTTTTCTCACTCATCGATATATTTACACAGCTTCACCTCGACCTTCATGCCCATCATGCGACACCCATCTTACAGTCACACACATACTCCTACATTGCCAAAAGTGCCAGGACCCTCGCAGAACACTTACAAACTACTGCCGAACACACATTGCATTTTCTTTACCCATACTACTAGGAGACCAACACCCTTTTCTAGTCGAATTACTTTTCATCTTTCTCCGACAAACAAACTTGCTACAGGAACTATAATGTAACTTTTACAGCATAGCATTTTTCATTTCACGGCACGAAGTGGCCTGAGTAGGCCGAAGTGCCTATTTTAATAAAACAAACAAATCGCTATGTGAAGCGGTCCACCTACTCCGTGCGTCCACCGCATGACTCAGTGGCCAGCCTAGCAGTCGGTAGCCGCTGGCTAACCACACTGGATGCGAAGTTGGAATATTTCCAGGCGCCATCTCCTAGGAAAGGCAGGACCTTGCGCTTTTCACGTTTCCTTGGGGTCGCTGTTGGTTCCTGCGTAGCCAAATGGGTCTCGTCAATAGTGGATGTGTTTGCATCTGTCCCAGGTGTTCAAAGAGGGCTACCAGTGTCCTGAGCCGTGAAAGCAGGCACCCGAGTCGAAGGAGGGTCCCGAGCCGGACGTGCAGAACCACTGGATCGGTTTGGATCACGCTGATGGAGAGCGCCTCAGAGCTGACGGTGGCTTCACGCTGACCAACTCGTGAGGAGGCCCCGAGCCACGGAGACGGTCCGGGCCAGAGTGGAGGGTTCCCGGTGCTACGTAATAGCTGCATGTACGTGATAGCTAGTACGTACGTGTACGTAGTATCTAAGTACGTGTAGGGGCCCCGAGGCTGTTAAAATGCAGTGGTGTATCCAACGGGTGAAGGGGCACTCGTCCCCTGTCGAGTCCTATGAAGCCCTCCATGCGACCGTAAGAGGCCCTGATGCGTACAAGCAGAAGTGGTGGTTATTGGTTTTTCGACACGTTGCCAGTTGAGTCACGTAGCGTCGCCAATCTCTCACGCCGATTGGTCGCGGACTTAAAGTAGCGACAGGTGGGACTCGAACCCACATTCTTTCGATTGTGAGAACTTACCCGTAAACTATTCGTCCCCGTACGAACAGATATGTAACCGGTGAAAAATTAAAGCGAATCCAAACGGTTCGTATAGAAAGGCCCCTAAATTCTACAGATATCTCTGTGGGCTGGCAAGAGCCGTGAAGGTGAGCCAGTGCATGCCCGTGAGCCGGAATGATCGATCTCGGCTGAAAAGGGCCCGTAACAACGGAGGAATACTCAATGGGGATCCCGAGGAATAAACGAGGAACCCGAGGGCCAGAGATGGGTGGGATGAAGGGTCCCTGAAAGGTTGACTAGGAGCCCTAAGGGCTGGCGAGTACTAGTGAGGGCCTATCTCGGATCTGAAATTCCCCTGAGATATAGCCATTGAGGACCCTAAAAGCAGGAGATATATATAATGTACCCTAGAAGCAGGAGAGGGTCCTGAGGTATGGAGATGGTCTCGTGAGAGTTCGAAAGAACCGGCATGGGGCTCTCCATAGGCTGAGAAGGGCTCCTAATGGATAAATAAGGTCCCCTGAGATTTAAGAGACCCTCTTGGCTGTCGACTGGTGTAAGTAATACCGATGGTCAGCCTCAGAACTAGAATGGTCTTGACACCACAAAAGCTGTCGATGGCTAGCAATGTTCCCCCCCCCCCCAACATCTTGACAGGGCCACTAATGGCTAGAGCCCCTAGAAGCTAAGAGGCCCTGAAGCTAGCGATGACTGTAGGGAATACTAATGGCTCACCTCAGGGTTACAAAGCCTTTGAGGCTAGGAAGACTCAGAGCCTGGGATGTGCCCCTAACAACTGAAGAGGGCCCGGACGGTCGAAAGTGGCCACTGAGCGCTAGAGGGCTGAACCAGACCGGGATTGCCAAGAGGCTCACAAGGGGTGTCGATTTCGTCCGCGGCCAATCGGCACGAGACCGGTGACGCTACGTGACTCAACGGTCGATGTGTCGTAAAATCAATACCACCCAAGGGATACCGATAAGAACAGAGACCACTGAGATCCGGTCACTGAGGTCTACTTATGGTTGTGAGTAGTACTGAGAGCTCATCCAAGAGCCAAAATGTCCGCAATAGCTCGATAGTCTGCCGAGGACCGGGATGAATCTCCGGTAGTTAGAGCGATGTTGCCGGCGGGTAAAAGGGTTGTTCTGGTCATTTTTTTTCGAACCGTTGGAGCTTGACCGTTGGTCTTGCATTTGCCTATAGCAGCCTCTCTGTCTTTCTGTGTACATGTCTGTCTCTGTTTCTCTCTCTCTCCCTCCATGTGACAATGCATATATGGGATGCTTTCACAACAAAACGCCCGAAATCCGAGGAATTTTCGTAAGTGGAGACCATAAGTAGTATGGGAGCCACCTTCAGACGTCCGTCACTACCTGGATCAAGTCCTGGCCAGGCCACCGACCCCCGCTTGATGCCGGCTCACGTGCCGGTAGCCCACATCGAGCCCGGCCATTTACATCGTACCGCGCCACCACAAAAGTCTCGCTCTCCACATTACCGGCCGTGTATTTACAGGACGGGTGCGTGGTAACCGGCGCACAGCACTACACCGACGGACGGCGGGCGCACAGCACTATACCGACGGTCGGTAGATCAGCAGATCGGCAGACCGGCCGGAGGACGGCGACAGGGGCGCCTCTCCTGAGGCCGCCACCCCTGCAGCCCCTGCCGCGCTCCCGCGCCTGAAACAGGGGCACAGCAGGCAGCCGCGGGCGGCACACGAGGCGGTAGGTCGCTGCGCTGTATGCTGCGAACGTTATTTTGGCGTGGATTGCCACGCCAAAACTCGTTGGGTTTTTCATACGTTTTCACAACTTAGTTAGTTATTTGAGTTTAAGGGCGCTTCGACCAGTTTTCACAACTTAGAACGGATGATTCGGTAATCCCTACCATCCCAGGGTTTGAGCTTAGGCTACTTTTGGTGCTCTGATCACTCAGGTGGTGTTCAGACTCGCCCTAAAATTTACCCTGGTATGAACATCTGGCACACCAATAAGTCGGAATCTGCAAACCGATGAGCACGGAGATCAGGTAGTGTTCATACTCGCCCTCAAATTTACCCTGGTATGAACATCTGGCACACCAATAAGACGGAAGCTGCAAACCGATGAGCACGGAGTTGTTTTCCGTACACATTGAGTGGGTCCCAACTCGGAGAAACTCACTGCACCATTACGACTAGGCGAGGACCAAGCCGAGGTTGGAGCTGCTGAAGCACGTTCAAGCTCCTGATTGAGCCTCGTCAATCGGGTCGGCAATGCTCCATTCCTAGTGGTGCAAGCGACCGGGAATGATTGACTGGGTCTTGCGTCTCAGCCCCCGTCAGTCGTATATCAGCATGTAAAGCTGTACAATCCACTGAAGTAATTTCAAGGGGACCCCGCTGAAGCAAGTTTGACAAGACAGGCAACCACGCAAGCGGGCGCAGCGAGAGCTTCCTGGCCAGTTCCATTCCCGGACATAATTAAAATCGGCGCACACAATCACGCCGTGCGTGCCGCCAGCCTGCCACGCAGGCCTGTGAACGTTACGACCGTCCCACCGATTACGGTCCCCAGTGCATGCGGGTGGGCGTGTTGAGCCCGACGTGGGCGGCCACTCGGCGCCGGGCCCCTGTCGTACCCGCGTGGCCGCGGTCAGGCGAACTGACTGTACCCACGTGACGCACACCCTGGCCAAGCGGGCTGTCTGTACGTGTGGCGGTGGTGGATTTGCGCTTTAAGGCGCGTCGAATGTCTCGGTCACTTTGCGCCCATAGTCTGTACGTGTGTCTGTCGGTGCTGGTGTCGAGGACATCAAGAGGAACCGGACCATCCGCGCCGGGCGCCGGCAGCTCGGTGGTTACGCTGAGCGTCCGGCAAGCCAGAGGTACGGGGTTCGATTCCCCGCGGTTCCCACCCGCCCTGTTCCAAGCCGGACGTGCGGGTTCCATTCCCAACGGCGCCCGCCCTTCCTGCCTGCTCTGCACGCCGTGTGACACCAGCTGCTCGATGCGTCGTGAAGCCGCACGACCACCTGCGCTGTGCGCGCCTGTATCGCCGGCAGATGACGTCGGAGCCGACATCGCCGGCCGCGGCCGAGTTTCGTCTACTATACCCGGGCGTCGCCGGAGACGCCGGACGATGGTCGTCACGGCGGCCCCCGAGGCCCGACAGCCCCGCTGCCGACTCGACACCGCCACCGTCACGCGCGCACATGCCGCCGTACCAGCCAGTCCCACTAACCCGGCAGCGCCCGCTGTCACGCGCCGACGACTCGACGGTCACCTCGCGCCGCCCGACCGCCCGACCACGGCTCCGACTGAGCGGCGGCAGCCGACACCTGAAACGAACGGCGTACCAGCGAGACGAGAGGCCCGACTGCTGCCGGCGGGCGCCGGACCAAGACTGGACGGGAACCAGGTCCAGTCCCGTCCCGGTGTCGGGACAGGACTGGACCGGGACCAAGGACGGGAATCACGGCAGGATCACAATGGGTGTCCGCAGGGAATCTAGCAAATTCCCGGCTCTTGCAACTATTTTCGGCTCGACTGGAAAGCGGATAATTATGCTATTGTGCTATGTGATTAAAATGGGCAAATGCGGACTAGTCAAGAAGCCTGCGTATCCTCGTCTTAAAATTAGCACATTTAGTGCCGACCAAGGTCATGATGGCGTACCACGCGATAGTACGCCTCCCATATTTATCACGCACACTGGATAGCATAACACTTCAAAGCCGATACACTCGGAGATCTAACTGGAATTACATGCAAATGTGTTGTCGAGTTTTCACTTGAATACACGGGATGTGGACGGACAAGAAACCTCTCGGCGGTGCCGGCGGAGAACTGGCTGGAAGTGGTCCGCTCGGGCCAGGACGGATGCCACCTTTGAAGGATCGCCCGCCGAGGAGCTCGTGCTCAATTTATACTTCCTTTTCCGGTCCTTAGACGGAAGTCCGGCGGGAGGTTCAGGTCGACGAACAGCCTGCTCCAGCTAGTCATCGTCGAGGTGAAGAAGCTGTGGAGCATCGCAAAAATCGAGACCGTCACAGACAAGAATCTGAAGATCAAGGTGGATAGACTGCTCACCGAGTACCAGACCATCAAGGACGATCTGCTCGCCAGGCGCATCGTGATGGCCGACATCAGGAGGAAGGAGGGGAAGCCAAGTTGATGAAGCTGTTCGACTATGCCTCCCTGACGGGGGACCTGGCCAAGGAGAACGTGGCGTTTCTGGAGCATCAAAGGACTGCCAGTCCTCTGGCCCTCCAGGATCCCCACGCTCCCAAGCAGGCGGTCCTTCCTCCAGCTGGGTGAGGCACAATCAAACAACCTGGCCAAGCTGACTTTCCACTCCTCTTCCTCCTGGTGTGTCTGGTTGACAGGCTATCCTTCTCGATGGTCTGACACTCGGTGAGCAGCCTCTCCACCTCGATCCTCGGCTCTTGTCTGTGACAGTCTCGACATTAACCTGCTCCACGGCCTCCTCACCTCGACGATGACTAGCTGGAGCAGCTTGTTCCTCGACTTCGGTCTCTTACCGGACGTCCGATCTACGGACCGGATAAATAAGTATGACTTGAGGACACGATCCTTGGCGGGTGGCCACTGAAAGGCACGCCGTTACGGTCCTCGGCCGAGTGCACCACCTGCAGCCAGTCCTCCGCCGGCACCGAGTCGGCCGGACCAGTTCCCCGTCTGCCCCCATCGCTTCTGCAAAAGCCAACACTAAACACAACATAAATTCATGGAATTTCAGTCTAACCTGGAAGCATATTTAGCATTGGCCAGTTAGTTAGTCAGTTATGGGTTTAGGGCGCATCAACTGCAGTGGTTATACAGCGCCCAAGCATTGGCCAGTAAGTGGTATGCTATTCAGTGTGACTGAGCAAAATCTGAAGCACCTTCTTCCGGGGACGCCGATCGGCACCGAAAATGCACATTTTAGAACGACGATGCACATGCATACAGACGAGTTCAAATTTGCACATTGTGTTGTTAATCAATCACTTATAGCATAATGATTCATATTCCAATTGACTCCAAAATAAATGCAAGAGTCGGGGGTCTTCAGGTCCCGTAAGGACCGGGTTCGGGACTGGGATCGGGATGGATGTGCCAGTCATTGATGGGGTTAAGATCGGGACTTACCCAGGATAGACCCCCAGGCTGGAACCGGGACAAGGTGACTGTCGTGAACGAAGCTGGACGGTACGGATTCTCAACGGAGAAGGAAGAGAACAGAAGCACGAGAACGTCAGACTCTAGCACGTCGTTTCAGAAGTCGAAGGCGCCGGTTTTCTGTTTACCTCCAGCTACATCCAAGACCTGGTGAACCTCCAACAGAATCCACGCGAGAACCACAGACAGCCTTCTCAAATGTAGCCAAGTGACCGCTGGAAGACTGATGAATGCCCAATGCCCCCCTCGCAACCGGCACGGTACGAAACAGTGACGTTCCATTCCGCATGGCGCCATTCGTAATAAAAGCGTGGGACTCATTAGTCTATAACAAACAACACAATCTGAACAACCTGAATCACTTCAAACCAGTCATGGGCGCAAAATTTCTCCGTGGTCTGAACAAAACCCAGTGTGAGCAGCGCGACCCGTCGGCGGCCGGCTGGCTGTCTGTGGCTCTCGGCGCGGCACGCTATACCCTCCGCGCAGGACCGTCGGCTGCGCCTCTGTCCAGTGTACGTCCCACGGCGGCGCGCGCCGTACGTGCCTGAGCAACCTGGCGGGCGCGGTCCAACACGGCGACAGCAGCGCCTCTGGTGGCGGGCGACAGAGCCGGTCGCGCTGCGGCGGCGACCAACGGCACGCTAGCGGGCCCGGGAAACGTGTCAGTGCAGCCGCGGCGTTCAGCGGACACGGCGTGTATTCGCCCGAGTCGTGTGCGCGCCGCCCCACGACCCGACAGCCACTGCGTCGCACACCGGACGGGCACGACGGCGTCCCGACACCGGCCACACACAGACGCCACACTTCGGACGGCTGCCGGCCGGCCGCAAACGTCACATCAGGAACACCGACATCCTGCACCGTTAATGTAATCGGGCTGTAACACCGGCTGCTCACATCTACTTGAGCTGGCTCTGCACGGCAAATCGAAACCACGCGCTGTGCGTTTGTGTTGCAACGGTAACTGGTATGCAGTGCTTTGATGACGGTGACTACCGTATCGATTAGATTTCGCCCAGGATATATCGGTATATCGAGGATCAGTGTGCCCTTGACATGAAATGAGTACGATCCCACTACGAGGTCTGCGGGCACAAACAGGTCGTTGATTACCGCCAAAATAAACGAGACTGTTGCCAACCGCGCGTGACTTTCGGCGTCGCCTTTTTGACACCGTTCGGACAACACACAACACGCAATGCAAAGCCAATACACGCTGGCGGTGAAGCGGCCCCTTCTGCGACGACGGGACCATCCGATGACACTGCACCATGAAACACACACACACACACATACACATACACACACATACACCTGCTCGCGTGTCTGTGCACCAATGTATACCTTCGCACCGGCCTACACGCGGACGAGAGTTGCGCAGACGCGGCGGCACCTGCGCGCAGAGAGGGCAGACAGCGGTCAGCACGTCACCTGCGTCACACACCCCGTCACACGACCGCGTCACACCGGCCACACCACCGCCCAGTCGGACACACAGTCGGACAGGCAGACAACAGTCGGACAGCGGCCGGCGCCGGCACAGACAGTGAGCGCGCACAGGCGCCGCTAGAAGCTCTCCTGCACGAACGCGTGACGGAGCGCCTCCGACGGCGAGATCCGCTTGCTGGAGTCCATCATGAGCGCCCGCTCGAGCAGCTCGCGCAGCTGGTGCACCTGCAACACACAGCTGGTGCTGAGCACGGCAGCACGACGGCGCGGCTGTGCCTCAGCGCGACTACCGGCGGCCAGGCGGTGGACCGACACCATACCGACATGTCATTAGTCTCGAAGCCCCCGTCGGGGAAACAGACGCCCGCACCTCACATCGGAGGGATAAACGCACCGGGCCTCGCGTCATGGGATAGGCGCGACCTACCGTCGGGGCGACAAGTGCACCGCGTCTCCCGCCGTGCGAGCACAACAGACGTATCTATATTGACAGGGCACCCTGGAAACCGCTGCCGGTTGGTTGGTTGGTTCTTTGGGCTTAGGGGCGCATCGACCGTTTCGGTCATGCAGCGCCTAGAGCAATGCTGGATTGGTCCTAAACAGGATTGGTGCCAGCGGTAGTGCACGAACCTTCGGAATATTGGCCGATGATTCCGAGCTTCTAGTGTCACATGTCGGTGAGGTTTGTAAATCGCTCTGAAGTCGATATCCGAAAGAGTGCAAAAACGTTGTCCCGAAGTTACCGCGCGCGAATGGCCACTCAGGAGATCGGACGCAACGCCATGACATAACAGCGGCCATCCGGCCACTGCGGCGGCCGCCGTACGCAGTCAGTCACGAGAGCCACCTGGCCGACGTTCTGGGAGGGCCCACATGGAGAGCTACCGTTGGGACGGAGATGTATCAGTGAGGCGCCCAGCCATCCACAGCTAGGTACGACTGGCGCGTTTACGAGGTTATTAACTGTGGAGGTTGTGAACTGTGGAGGTTTGACCTGTGGAGGATATGAACTGCGGAGGTTGTGAACTGCGGAGGTTATGAAATGTGGAGGTTGTGACCTGCGGAAGTTATGAAATGTGGAGGTTACGACCTGTGGAGGTTATGATCATTCACGGCACACGTTCGGGTTGCGTCAGCTGCCGGCGCTGATTCAGCGGCGCGGACATGCGACACGTCACACCGACGACTCGTCGGTGACGACACTCGTCACGTAACACGGCCGGGGGTGTAGACTGCCTCACGCCTACCGCTGGTGGTCGACGACGACGCCAACAAAGGGATCATGTCGCCAGCTCTGGTGCGGCCAGCAAACGGAATTTCGAATTTCGGTGCCCGGGATCAGGCGGGATACATCATGTGGCTGTGCTGGGTGGTGGGCTATTTGAGTAGCTGTGTTTACGACCGAAGTTCACTACGATCAGGCAATACAACCGGCTATCAACTGTCACACACGGCACCATTTCCAGTTCGAGACTGCTGATGGGAATGATGGGAAGGAGACGCTTAGCGTTCATTTGTGCCCATGTTCCGGGACGCCGGTGCGTACCTTCTTGAGATGATCGGAGGCCAGGTTTTGTACACCGATCAGCTCTTGCAGCAGGTCCCTGGTCGGCGGGATCGACGACATGACGATCGTCTTCTCCTGGAGAGTTGCCACAGTCGTCACTGACCGGCCGGTCGTGATGCCAATACCAAACACACATTCCGCCCAAACTATCCGGTGGTGATGTCAATACCGGACACACATTCTGCCCAAACTGTCCGGTGGTGATGTCAATACCAAACACACATTCTGCCCAAACTATCCGGTGGTGATGTCAATACCAAACACACATTCTGCCAAATATGTATGTAATACAAACACAATTCGGTGTATGTCAATAAAACACACATTCTGCCCAAACTATCCGGTGGTGATGTCAATACCAAACACACATTCTGCCCAAACTATCCGGTGGTGATGTCAATACCAAACACACATTCTGCCCAAACTATCCGGTGGTGATGTCAATACCAAACACACATTCTGCCCAAACTATCCGGTCGTGATGTCAATACCGGACACACATTCTGCCCAAACTATCCGGTGGTGATGTCAATACCGGTCGCACATCCCACCCAATCTGGTGGTGACGTAAATATCGGACACACATCCCACCCAAACTATCTGATAGTGATGCCAATACCGAACACCCATCCCACCCAGTCTGATAGTGATGTCGATACCAGACACACGTTTCACCCAGCCTGGTGGTAAGGTCAATACCGGTGACACATTTCACCCAGTCTGGCGGTGACAGCAGTACTATGCAGGTACCGAAACCAGCCTGTCTGAACTGTAATGACAACGACCTGACCATAAAGTGGCATTTGTATATCGAGGATCAGTGTGCCCTTGACATGAAATGAGTACGATCCCACTACGAGGTCTGCGGGCACAAACAGGTCGTTGATTACCGCCAAAATAAACAGCGCCATAACCATGCCAGGTGGCAAGCATCAGCATTGTTGGCGGCGCGACGACGAGTGTACTGACCCGCTCCGTGACCTTGTCCACCTCCTGGCAGAGGAAGTTGCAATTGCTGTCGAAGTGCTGCTCTCGGAACTGACCCTTCCGCACGATCTTGTTCGGAATTTTCCCCTTCAAGTCCATGAAGAATTTCAGCATCTGCAAGAAAATCGTCGCATAACGGTTCAGGTTCACGAGTTGCGACCACGTGCGGGGATCGATGTCCACCCACCAAGTGGGACGTTTCTGCGCCTGACCGGGCTACCTTCCAGATCGATTCGATGCCACCACGAACAGACCTCCACGATGTGTGTGTGGGGGGTCGAGAGCTAGCCCCTAAATCGTCACGTGAAAGCATCCCGTGGACGCTCCAATGGCCCACCAGTGTCCCGGCGGGCACGTGTGACCCCGACATGGCCCGGGGTGGCCCGCTGGGGTGGCGGTGACGAGGGCAGAGGGAACAGGGCAGTTACAGACACGTCTCGCGTTACGTGCGCACCACGCCGCAGCCAGTCTTGCCGTGACTTCGCCCCTGTAATTAGAGAGTTGTCCCAAGATAACTATGGTGGTGGTTGTTGGTTTTACGACACTTCGACCTTTGTAGTCATGTAGCGTCGTTAATCTCTCACGCCGATCGACAGCGGGTGAAGAATAGCGACAGGTGAGACTCGAACCTACAATCTCTCGATTGTGAGACGGGCAACTTACCCCTGGACTTGTTCCCTCCCACGATAACGGTAGACAATAGTAGATAGTGCACTTCCGAGTGACTTAACCACCGCCATATGATGTGGGACGACGCACCCGAGTGGTTTTCCCGCGGCCGCGAGAAAACGGCGCGAGTCAAGATGCTGTCGTTTGGCATAGTTCATAGTGCACCCCTTGATGAATCCGATGGCGAAAAATGTCGTCAGGTCTTATCGTGCTACTGAATTATAACGTCGTTCCCGTCGAAATGTTTGGTGCCGGTCAGCAACGAGTTGTCCTTTTCGCCCACTATACTACAATACACTATAGTGATGTGCCCAATGCTTGCCATTTATGTCTTAGACGTTCTCTGACCGCACCACCTCACCGCCTCACCGAAGACCCACTACAGTAAATCAACATCACTGACCCTTAATTGATCACGGATGACCCCCGATAGAAACACATTCGGGTACACTCATAGTACACTTGTGCACATTCGGGTACTCATAATACACTCGTGCACATACACTCACTCGGTGACGTCAACGTGCACAGTCACGGTGCCGACTCAGCGTGTTTGACACGACGGCTGTGCCCCCCTCGCCCCCACCCCTGATGGACCAGCTGTCTCGCGGCCGTCGACCGCGCCGTATCGACAAAACGTCACCGAGTCCTCTGGGAATACCAGCAGAACTTCCGGAAAAACCCACAACAAATTGGCCCAGAGTGTGGCCGGCCGACATTGGGAGGAACACGCGAAGTACGTCGAGGAAACACGGCATCAGCCAGGTCGCAAATGTGACCGGCTGACTCTGAAAGGAGTATACAACACGGGGCGAAATAATGAAACGCCAGACCTCGGTAGGTCGTCAACGCAAAATTAGATTGCTAATATTACTACCAGTGCGCATCACGTTACATTGAGTGCTCACCAGACCAGATTAAAGACTTTGGAGGACGCTGTACGGACCAGGGCAAGTTTTAAAGCGCAGTGCACACCAACCGCCATCATACGCGCGTGCCTTGAATGCGTAGCCACGCGTCTGCCATCATGCATGCAAAGCTGAAGTGTTTTCGGATACATCCACCAAATTCCATTACTAAGGACGGAAATAAAACGCCAGCCCTCCCTGGGGTTATACTCGAGACCTCGAAACACACATCGACCACGCTACCTCTTTGTCACTCACGACGGATGGCAAGTGTCGGCTGGGGAGCGAGATGCATGGCAAGCTGCCCGAGCGTCTGAATGCCACCACAACCGTGTCTCTGAATAAATATCTCGGCATTTAAGGATACATATTTGGGCATTTGAGGAGAATCGCTATGCTGCAAGTTGGGAAATCAAACTGAAAAGAACGGACCTCGCTCCAAGCTGGTAAATTCAAACTTGAAATGCTGCACTGTGTGAAACGCTGTTGAAAGCTATAAGTGAGCGCAAATGCCACAACAAACCTATTTTTTGGAAGGAGCTATTAGTTAGCTATTTTGGCTTTAGGGCGCATCGATCATGTTGATTATAGAGATATTCCTTGGAAGGAAAATAGGTTGGTTTGGTTGGTTGTTTGAGTTTTAGGCAGCATCGATCAAGTATGGCCACTTAGCGCTCATTTTGAAGAAAAAATAACACTTGATGAATAACACTGAGATAAAAACTGGCAAAACAAATTAAAACAGCCATGAGTAAAGAAATTAGAGTGCGAACCGCTGACAAAAAAAAAGCTACAACAGATTCAAAACATTCCACTCGGGAAGGACCACGGAGTTCTCGTTATTGATATTACGATACAACTGTTTTGATAAACTCTTGCACATTGCATACGGGAGCTTGGCCACTCGGGTTCCACCCTCGCTCTAAATCAACACGGAACAGCTACCAAAAGACTCGCTCGGCTGTTGATTGGTTATTTGGGTTTAAGGGCGCGCCGACTACGAGGTCATTTCGGCGCGCACTTAAACACAAATAGCCCGGCTGCTGACGTTGACTGAGAGCATTCTGCCTGCCGCGACTCACCTGGTTGTTGGTCTTGCCGGGGAACATGATGCTGCCCATGTACATTCCACACAGCACGGCTCACCTGGTTGTTGGTCTTGCCGGGGAACATGAGCCCTGGTGTGCGTTGAGGCTCACCTGGTTGTTGGTCTTGCCGGGGAACATGATGCGGCCCGTGTACAGCTCGTACAGCGTGCACGCCGTCGACCACGTGTCCACGCCGAACTCGTAGCGCAGGCCCAGGATGATCTCGGGCGCGCGGTAGAAGCGCGACACCAGGTACGGCGTCGCCTCGTTGTCGGCCACGCTGCTGGCCGAGCCGAAGTCGCACAGCTTCAGCACCAGCTTGCTCTCGTTCACCTGCGCGAGCGGCGCGGTCAGGTCACGACCGAGAGGTGGTCGGTTCGATCCTAGGTCAGTTCACACTTTTCGCGAGCGCATCGGTGCAACTGCACAAAACACAGCTACCCGTGCCCGACGCGGGGTGGTAATGCTTAATTTTGACATTCAAGAACGAGCTGTGTTTTTAGCGTGAGAGGTGCGCATACCGTCACTAGATTGATGAATTGCAGTAGACCCTGAGTACGTTTACTAAAGATGTCAGGGGACCTTGACTGGACTTTTATGAAGAACGAAGATCTTGCTCCGTTTTGCATTGAGATAAATAATTGCGTGCGTGTCGCCTGGGCGAGCACCACGACCATAAAGAATACTAGTCAGCTCAGACAGCTTCCAGCCTCAATGCCCCATGGGACTCGGCGGTGTTCCACGTGTTCAGCCGAAGTGGCTGACGAGCGTCACCTATCTGGGCTGGTGTACCGGATTAATTGCAACATGTGCACCAACAGGTCAACTACATTGGCGAGACAGCTCGCCCATTTGTTTCCGTTTCAATGGGCACCTACGTGATGAAAACAAAACAGGACGTTTGACACACTGATGGAAATCATTTCAGAGAAGCCCACAGCAGTAGCAGTATCTGCCACCTTGTAGATTATTAAAGCGTGTAAAGATCACCATGATTGCAGAATTACTGCGTCAATGGACATTCGCAAGCTTAAACCTACGTTAAATAGTAACTATTCGTCATGGCGTATTATGGAGGGTAGTGTATTGTCATAGTAAAATTGCATTGTTAGTTATTGCTATTCGTAATCGTGTTTTTGTGCAACCTTGACGTGTGAATATACAGTTTGAGGCTTCTCCAATGTGTCGCATAACATCACTTATTTGAGTGGATATGATCATGTGTTGCACCACAAATATAGTTCGCTTAATCAAACTTCTGCATTACTGTAAGTACGGTCATGTTCAAAGCACACACTGTGTTTATCAATAATCGTTTGCGATTAGAGTACAATTTATAGAAAAAAACGCACAAATCTTTACTCAAACTATATGGTGCGTGTTCATGATACGCGCACGCCTCGACTGGAATGGACAGGATGCTTACTCAGCATTTTCCAATGTACTCACAGGGAAAATCGCAAAGTACCTTGCACAAAAAGAGAACAATGGAAGTAAATGAGACGTTTCCCGGAAATAACGGGACAAAATCAGCATAAGATTTCTAAAGAAACCATTAGCGATAAATAGTTTTGCGAGGATCACGAAAGTGGTACCAATCTTTGAGACCAAATGGGCCATTCCAGTCCCAATACTGCTACCAGTACCGGTCAATAAATACTGCAACTAGCCTTGCCACAGCACTACACTGGACACTGCGTGCTGTCGTCGAGCTCTCAACACCATCGGGCAATCGGACGTCGCTGGAGCTGACGCTTCTCCCAAGTGCCAACGTCTCGCCTCACGCCGTCGGCCGCCCACCCGCGTCACCATGCCAACGCAGGACGCCACCGCCGCCGGCTCACCAGGATGTTGTCGGGCTTGACGTCGGCGTGCAGGATGCCGCACTTGCGCAGCAGCCGCAGCGCCAGGAACATCTGCTGCGTGTAGGAGCGCACCGCCTTCATGTGCAGGCCGATGTCCTTGCCGTTCTGCTTGCCGTACTTCTTCAGAATCTGCGGCACGACCGGTGTGGCTACAGGCACCCGCTGCCGTCCGAGGTGACGTTGACGTGCACGACCACACAGCCAGCGGCCAATGCAGTCGCTCGCTCGATCAACCAATAATCACACTGCAATCATAAATGCCCTCAACCACCGAACACCGTGATCAGACTACTGCGAAACGAATTCTGGCCCCCCAATTCAACATGACCTTTGAGGCACCCCAAACACGACAAAACGTTCCTATTCAGAGTGCACACGAAGCTGTCCGTGCGCACTCTGCAGGCACGTGAGCCGCCCTGCGCCTCACCTCCCGCAGGTTCATGGCGAGCGGCTCGAACACCATGCAGAGATGCGACTTGTGGAAGAAGTGGCGGAACAGCCGCAGGCAGTGGTACCGGTCGTCGGCGTCTGCGTCATTGAGCCGCTTCAGCGTCTCCAGCTCCTTCAGACCCGTCTTGTGCCTGCCGGTACAGTCGGCTAGTGACTACAAATTCGCCGTGCCAGCCTGCACGGTGCCACCGTGCCAATCTGGGGGTGAGGTGGGGAGGCTTTATGGCGCACCGACTACATTGGTCATGTGGCAAGTTCATTGGCTTGCGCTTCCAAAAACCACCCGCCAGATATCGCGACAGTCCAAGTCCAGATGTCTAACTTGCCTCCACCATTTACAGTCCTAAAACACACAAAAAAACACATCTCGTTCATGGCCACACGAGAACAACGTTGCATGAAAACACACGCACCATCCAAGCAACAACCACGACACGAATGGGACAAAACGCCGCCTTGTCTCATTCGGGTCATGGTTGTTGCATGGTTGCTGTCCCCGATAGCGCCGTCGTGTCAGGGACGTGAGCCGAAGAGACGCCGACCGCACAACCACCACTCACATGATCTCGTTGTTCCTGATGATTTTGACGGCCACCTCCTGGTTGCCGCGCGCCTGGTCCCTGGCGCGCACCACGTTCGAGAACACGCCCTGACCCGTGTAGCCGTACACGGCGTACCTGGAGACAGACGCGGCGGCTGTAGCACCGGTCCGCGCACTCACGACCACGCCCGACCAGTGGCGTCCAAGGTCAGCCCAGGTCGTATCAGGTCCGACGACCGGCCCAGGCACGAGGAAAGGCTAGTGTTGCTGCTCGACGAGATTGATTCAGTGGCCCATCGCCCACACATTAATTATGCGACTCAGAGCTTTGGTCTATGTACTATGCTTGTGCTATGCTATCGGTCTATGTGATGACGTAGAACTGAAAAATATCAATTCAGCGATTCACCCTTTAAGAGGTTATGAGGAACGGGGGTTCATGTGCCCGGTTCATCCAGCCTTATTTTGTTCCGTTCCTACATTCATTCTGTTGGTTTGATCACGTGCAAAGACATTGGAACTGTTCCGAGTATGGCTAGCTACGAACTCTGAAAGTTGTATACTGAGGCCAAGACGCATGTTGCATGCATCAACATAATACACAGCAACGATGTATCACATTGATCACACTGTCGTATGGAAAAACGCGGTTCACACGATCAACCAGTAGTATAGTTCGCATACCAACAACACCATAGGAACAGGAATACTAGCAGGCGGGACAGCGCCATGGCCCGAAAAACTGGAAATATTAAGCATTGTCCATGAGCGTTGCAAAAAATGACTTGACTAAGCAGTAATATTTTCCCATACCAAAGAAGAAAACAGGACGGATAACCTACGTCCTCGAACTTCACTGAACAGAAATCACAATTCATGGAATTACCTGGCTTGGGAATTGATTTACGACATGATGGGCTTCAAAATCATTTGAAAGACTGGTTTCTGGTAATATTGAGCTTTCACATTCACCTTTTACGAAACACCGAGGTTTAATAACCAGCCTTCAGGATTCACAATCTGTATTTCAACTAGAAGCCTCTGAAATAAGCACATCACATTCGACAATGGCATATTCCAATCAAGACAAAGGAGCAAGAAAAAGAGTACACTAAAAGATGACCTTGCTTGCTTCAGTGCGGCAGGAATGAGCACAACTAAGTCAAGATGTGACATTAAAAAATACTTTCCTGAACTTAGCAAAAAGGCGAACAGACACTATATTTCGGAACAAATAAATTATCCAATTCGGTACATGTTCAGATTCTAAGTTCAAAACGTCATTCTAAATGATGCGCACCATGTTGAACAAGGTTCAGAAGGATAGACAGCTCAAAAAGTGGAAAAGGACAAAAGGACAAAGGACAGAAAGTTCAGAACTGTGGTTCAAACAGCAAAATCACGGCATAACAATTGCATGGCAACCTGCTCCTAAAAATGTGCGTTTATAGCATTCCGAAATTCGTGAATATTTCCATCTCCGTTGTACAAAGGCTACATGTGACTGTATCGATGGCGTATACTGGGATAAATATACATTTTAGTGCCTGCGGGAAAACAATATCACACCTTCAGCAATAAAAACTTCCCATAGCGAAGTGATATGAATATATTGCACGAGGGATAGCTCGTGAGTAACAATTGAGGTCTAAAAATAATTACATCGTTGATAAAAAATCGCTAAGATTTTAAAGGTGGGGTTGGAACATTGCATCAAAGTTACATTTAATTGTTCGTCTTTTGTCTTTTGTCATTTGTCAATTTGTTGCGAACGAAACGAACAAACAAACGAAATGCGGGAAATCGTTCATATTCAGGCAGGCCAGTGCGGAAACCAGATCGGTGCCAAGTTCTGGGAAGTGATTTCTGACGAACACGGCATCGACCCCACGGGAACGTACCACGGCGACTCCGATCTGCAGCTGGAGAGAATCAACGTCTACTATAATGAAGCCAGCGGAGGAAAGTACGTGCCACGGGCTATTCTGGTGGACCTGGAGCCTGGAACTATGGACTCAGTACGCGCGGGCCCTTTCGGACAAATCTTCCGTCCAGACAATTTCGTCTTCGGTCAGAGCGGCGCGGGAAACAACTGGGCCAAGGGGCACTACACAGAGGGCGCAGAGCTGGTCGACTCAGTCTTGGATGTAGTCAGGAAAGAGGCCGAGAGCTGCGACTGTCTCCAGGGCTTCCAGATGACACACTCACTGGGTGGAGGCACCGGGTCCGGCATGGGCACCCTGCTCATTTCTAAGATCCGAGAGGAGTATCCTGATCGCATCATGAACACGTTCAGCATTGTGCCCTCTCCAAAGGTGTCAGACACCGTCGTTGAGCCGTACAACGCCACCCTCTCCGTCCATCAACTGGTGGAGAACACCGACGAAACATTCTGCATTGATAACGAGGCTCTTTACGATATCTGCTTCCGCACTCTAAAACTGACCACTCCAACGTATGGCGACCTCAACCACCTGGTATCGGCGACCATGTCCGGTGTCACCACTTGCCTTCGGTTCCCCGGTCAGCTGAACGCCGACCTCAGGAAGTTGGCGGTGAACATGGTACCTTTCCCTCGTCTCCACTTCTTCATCCCCGGATTCGCCCCACTAACATCGCGGGGCAGCCAGCAATACCGTGCTCTCACCGTACCCGAACTCACGCAGCAGATGTTCGACGCCAAGAACATGATGGCTGCCTGCGACCCGCGCCACGGACGCTACCTCACCGTCGCCGCCATGTTTAGAGGTCGCATGTCCATGAAGGAGGTCGATGAACAGATGCTTAACATTCAAAACAAAAATAGCAGCTACTTCGTTGAGTGGATTCCGAACAACGTCAAGGTAGCCGTTTGCGATATCCCACCTCGCGGCCTCAAGATGTCGGCCACCTTCATCGGCAACACCACCGCCATCCAGGAGCTCTTCAAGCGCGTCTCCGAACAGTTCACAGCCATGTTCCGTCGCAAGGCCTTCCTCCACTGGTACACCGGCGAGGGCATGGACGAGATGGAGTTCACGGAGGCGGAGAGCAACATGAACGACCTGGTGTCGGAGTACCAGCAGTACCAGGATGCCACCGCCGAGGAGGAAGGAGAATTTGACGAAGAGGAGGAGGAAGAGGGTGCGGAACAGTGAAATTTCGCGTCGATATGTCTTGTCCTGTTAAGCGTCCGAGTCGAAGCATTGTCCAAATTAAATATACGTACCCACCAAGAAACCATGTTGACTGGTGTGTAATGACGAAGGTGGATTCTTAAATGAGCACCATGACATTTACATACGAGAATACGATTGGGGACAACAGGGGCACACCCAGATGTTGCACAAATAATTTAGGACAACGAAAGCGTTGCAGTTCAACACGGTTTGATGAGACCGAAATTCACAGAACTACACGCAACATTCTTCCATCGCTGAGTAGAGGCAGATGTTTCAAATAGTTCAATTTGGGACGTATACAAAAAGCTACTTTGAAGTCAGTTAATTCTATGCAACATGATATGGTTGGCATTATCGTTCCTAGATAGTGACAGGCATTCCGACCTCTCTCCTACTCTATATCTAATTCGATGTGAATGAACACGTTGGTAACATCTGAACACATTGTATTGGTGAAGAGTGAGGTGGGGTGGGGGAGGGAGTTCCAACATTTTTGCCACACAGTACGAGGGTACGCTAAAGCGAAATTGGAATTCAACTGATCCCAGTTTTGGTCTTTGGATCGTCGGATAGCCGGCGCACGAAATAAAAGCACGTAGGGAGTGAATTCAGAATTGGATAAGGGCAAGACTGACAGGGATTGTTTAAAATGCCCACTGTTTTGTCCGATGGACGATCTCAGCAACTACTGCACCGATTTTCATCAAAATGGCTCTAACATAAACTCGACATCGATTTTGGGCCCATCGAGTCATTTCAGCCGATAAAATTAGGTGCCATGAAAGGAGGGATTGAAATTCGATTTGCCCGATGCACAATCTAGAAAAATAATTAACAGAATTGCGCAAAACACACGAATCACCGCTTTTTCGCCGTATTAGATTAGTAGAGTTGAAAGACAAATTAACATGTGAAATATGAAATGGACTTCACATGGAAGTGGGTACAACAGTGAAGCAAGCTTTCAGTCATCCAACAAATATATCACCCATCTCTAATTAACTTGTAATGTAGCCCATTTCTAATTGAATTGTAATGCGATGGATTTCTAAATTTCATTTGTAAATGTTTTCTCAACTACCTCAATTCATCTAATACGGTGAAAAGACATCGACCAGTGTGTTTGGCGCAATTCTGTACGTTACTTTCGTAGATCGTCCATCGGGAAAATATTGAATTTCAATCCCTGATATCAAGGCCTTCTACCCATTTATATCGGCTGGACATGACCCAAATGGCCAAAAATTGATGTCGAAGTCACGAAATTTGGTGCAGTAGTCACTGAGATCGTCTATCAGGCATTTTCTATTTTTGCGATTAGAGCGTCTCAACGCCATTTGGAGACGATGACGATGTAGACATTTAAAGGAAAATATTCATTACGGTTGTAGGTCAATACCAGCACATCAATTAGAAGACATCTATTACTGAAACTTTCATCGACATCCACTTCGTAATTACTGCGATCGTCAATCGGGAAAAAGTGGGCATTTTAGACCCACCCAGATTGACACGAATGTCAGCTCAGCACAAACTGATGGTGGTGGATTGGAGTTTAGGGGCGCGTCGACATCTAGGGTCATTTTGCGCCCATAACTGAATTGTAATCAATCTACGGTGATGCTATGATAGCTTGCTGTGCATCTTCACGGGTGGGAGTATACCACGTCAAGGCGCAGCACAAACTGAGTGCCCATTCCTGCAGTTCAAGCACAGGCCAACCCTAACCCTAAAAAGCCTACTGTATTCGTAAAAATTTGTCAGCTCTGCAGATCAGTAGCGCAGTGGGGACTCTGAGGCGTCGACGTTTGGGGCGTTAATGACAGAGCTATGCATTCGTGGCTTACCTGTATGGGCATATGATCTGTGCTAAATGTAAAATATAATGCGTTGGGCACGAAGCATCATTCGACGCATCCAAGAGCATTTCAAGGCTATCCAGGCATCCATGAGTGGATGCTAACCTTCACAGCACGGGGTAATTATGTACCCCTCACAGCGCGGGTAATTTTCTACCTCATACAGCGCGAGATAATGCTCTACCTTTCACAGCGCCTGATAATTTTATACACTTCGCAATGTGGGGATCAATTTAACCCCCCTTACTAAATTTCGCCGTGAGCAAGATAGAGTAGTGAAGTCAGCGGCATAGCGTAGCTACGGCATGGTGTAGCTATATTTTAGTTATATTTTAGAGTTACTTAAAACATAAAATACCAGCATGACCTCACACTGCGAGGGCTAATGTAATCTCTTAGGGGGCACTGGCCATTTGGGTTTGGCTTGACATCCATGCGTTCGTAATTTAACGGTGGACATCATGGGTGGCAGAGTTCTCAATTATTCATCCATGGTCCAATTCAACTGATCCCCTCCGTGGCCCCGCCCCAACGATTTCATCAACTCACACCTCCGTAACGACGAATAGCCTATATATGCCGTACTATTGGCCAAGTTGAAGCTATCTCGAGTCCATTACCTTGAACCTCTTTCTTATACGCCGGCATTTAATTTTGAACAGTGTACTCCAGAATGCGATTCTTATGACGTTAGCAATTGGGCACCACCACCGAACAAGAAAATAAATGCGCAGATTTTGTGCTCTCGCACATATACTCTGCATTACCTGCATCCTACCGGGCTTATTTGCCTTCCATCTTCGTCACAGAAAGTCATTGCTACTTGAACGTCTCCCCACTTTGTGGGCCGAGCCCCATTTTGGAGTCACGAGTACTCTACCTGACTTATAAGCCTTGATCAATCTGCAGGCAACGATTGCCGTTTGCGTTATATCTGCCATTATAAGGAGTGACGCTGTGCATTGCTATTGATTGGCAGCTCGGTAGGACAGCAAAACATATCAGAGCATGTGAATTAGCGATCATAATGAAGCATGCATTGACCTACATGCATTCTACAACGGCGATACAAAAACGTTTTGTCTTGCTCTCCGTTCAGTCTTCCATCCTAGTAGTCGCACCCGTTGTCAAGACCCGCACTGCGTTCCGTTCCCCGCTCATTCTACCGGTCACAATGCTCGGACCGTTTCCTGGTGCCGTTCTACGCTCCATTTCTTCAACCAGTTTCTTTGGTAACGTTTTGGGGCTCGTTCCCAATACCGCAGCGTTCCCAGAAGTGCCAATGGACAGCTGACGGTACCTTCATTCTGCTGGAAGCCTATTCAGTTTTCAGCCAATGACGTCAGAATTTTAGTCACTGTCAGCCATTTTCAGAAAGTCAGTCTTTCAGCCACTGACTAGATAGCTATTTGGCCCTGAAAAAAATTCCAAACGCTTCCGGGCTATATATATATATATATATATATATATATATATATACATATATATATATATATATATATATATATATATATATATAATATATGCACATATATCCAAAAAGGCACACAAACTAGGCAGATTTAGCTGTTCAATGGCTGTCACAAATAAAACAGACAAGATAAAAAGAGGCCTTATCTGTTGACAGAATGATCCAGATTTGGTGCATACGTGGCCTTGCCGACCAGCACCCGGCAGCAAACGTGAAAGATGGTGGTGGTATTACCTGGAGTTATCTGTTATATTTGCAAGTTATCTGAACTTTAGGACGTATCAACTTCATTGGCCATGCAGCGCCCATGTGGTGGTGTCGTGCTCATGTATGGATTGATTGATTGATTGCGGCTTTACGACGCACTCAGCAGCTGAGACTATATGGCGTCGCCTGCCTCTCACCTTGGCAGAAAGGGCGGACATCGCGAGGACTCGAATCGTGCTCATGGTGATGATTATTGTGGTTTTAGGGTGCGTCAAACCCTGTGGGTTATATTGCAATCGTGCTCATGGACGTTCCCGCTTCAAACGTATCACCGCCGAAGCACCACATGCCACCCGGTTAATTGGTCATTTGGGATTTAGTGCACGTCGACTACTATGATCACATTGCGCCCAACGTGCCACCCCATAAGTGGCGTGTACAAGTGGGGGAGCAGTCGGACATCGGCACCCAGGCCGACAAGTCAACTGTTTGTTGGCCAGGCACGTCAGCGCGCGCCCAGCCATGGGGAAGCCGCCGCCGGCGACGACCATGATCTCGCCACGTACCTGGAGTCGACAATGACCTCATCACGTACCTGGAGTCGCAATTGGAATTGAGGGGCGCGTCAACTGCGTTAGTCATGGAGCATGTACCTGGAGTCGACGATGACCTCATCACGTACCTGGAGTCGAGCAGCTCGCCGATGCGCACGCGGTAGTAGCCCTCGGCGTCGTCCCAGTTGTCGCGCAGGTGCGGGTTGTCGGTGAAGTGGGTCACCTGCTGGTCGCCCGAGCTGGGGCTGGCAAAGTGCTCCGAGAAGATGTCGGTGGCGCCCATCTCCTTGCTCTTGCGGCGCGCGGCCGCATCGGCTTTGGGCTCGGTGTCGGCATCGGCGTCGGCGTCGGCGTCGGCGTCGGCGTCGGCGTCGGCGTCGGCGTCGGCGTCGGCGTCGGCGTCGGCGTCGGCGTCGGCGTCGGCGTCGGCGTCGGCGTCGGCGTTAGCGTCGGGGTTGGCGTCGGCGTCGGCGTCTGCGTCTTCGTCGGCGTCGGCGTCGTCGCACGTGTGCTCGTCGGACCCCCGCTCCCGGTCGACGTTGGGGTCGACGTTGGGGTCGGCGTCGGGGTCGGCTCCGCTGGAGAAACGCACAACAGCGATTTAGAAAGCGCTGGGTTTGTGCCTTCCAATTCCGGATTCGGGGACCGTAATTTTTTGGGGGCCACAGAAATAGGATATAGCCATCATTCTTTTTTTTCCACGGGGAACTGCCATCAATACTTCCAGAGTTTGCAACACCGAACACCGTTTTGTAATTTGGTAATGCAGCAAACGAGGCAGAAATTGAATTGCGCAAAATGGAATACCTTAGCTTTCTTTCCTAGCTGCATAGAAATATCACTGAAATCAAAGTGATGGAACAAGGACCCGCGGCTCTTTTGGATTGCAATGCTCAATATTAATCATGAGTTTGGATAACTTTTTGTCAACCGCACGACTTAACCATAAAGTTATAGGGCGACGAAGGAAGGAAATTCCAGAAATAACACTATAGAGTACGATAACACAGGACAATAACTGTGTTATTGTACTGTATAATAACACACCTGTGTTATTATAGAGTACAATAACACAGGTTGTACTCTATAACATTGCACAGTACAACCACACAGAACAGACCAGTTGCGAACTGTTGTTGGCCATGAGCACTCCAAGGTCGCGTCGCTGATCATATTGCGTCCATGCGAGAGGACTATAATTTGCAAGAAGCCCCTAAGAAATGATGGAAGTCGTGTTGGGGTACTTGAGAATCACGGTATGGGCTCAAAAAGATTCGACCGGGCCCCTGAAAATCACGGTGAGCTGGCGGTGCCAAAAAGCCACGCCCGGACCATGAAAATCACGCTTGGAACACGGCTGGTCGTACCGTTCCCCCAACAGTCTCGTTGGGACGCAACTGAAGTCGGGGTAACGAAAAACAATTCGTACATGGATCATCACTCTGGACCCCCAACAGTGGCGCCAAAGGCCTTCAAAACCCATTGTACCTCCAAAAAGTATCGAGTTCGCTAAAACTCGCGCAAGGGATCCACTCAAATGGCGTCGGGATATAAAAGATTACATTTGACAAAAAAAGTCGCGTTGCAATCCTTCAAAATCACACTGGAGGCCCAAAAGATCGCGCCGGGCCCCCAAGAGCTGCAGCTGCAGCTGCCTTCCCCCAAAAAAAGTTATCATCAACCGGAATGCCACTGCAAGCTAAAAAATTGGGTCCTCCAAAAACACGTTGGGCACCGGAAAGAAAAGGTATCAGGACACCGAAGAAGAAATCAAACCGGGAAACGTCACACCGGAATCATTTGAAAACGCTCCGGCACCTAAAAAAGTCATCGGTGCACAAAAAAGCAACAAAACCCTAACACGAGCGGGGGTTCGAAGATGTGTTGGGCCCTTAACAAACGTGGACTGGAGTCCCTTAAGACATCCCTACACGAAGAAAGACGAAACGGATACAACAAGAAAACTGAGACAGGGCCTCAGTTCGGTAGCCAATCTGGGAGGATATTCAATCAAAGATAGGGTATCCGCATCTTTAACGGCCATAAAATGTGGAAAGTAGGGAACTAATGATCAAACTTAATCGAGTTTTCACAGCGAACGCCCGTACGAAGCATTCCATCACGTCAAATATTGCGCAAGTCTATCATGTGGCAGCAATTAACAAAACGGAGGCCTAGCAGAAACCGTAGCATCGCACGAAGTGTGGCGAATGCGCCGAATGCGCAAGATAGGTGTGCATGCGCACAAACGTTGGCGTCGTGGCGGCCGGGCGCTATGAACCTGAATGTCTGAAACTGGGAAATTTTCCATTTTAAAGTGAGTTGCATAGGTGTGATTTAAACAGTGTGAGGTGGCTCATCAAGGAATAGCAAAAGAAAACCTTAGGACAGGGTGGGAGAGTTAGGGTTGAAATCCGACGAAGCAGAAACGATAGTGGTAGAACAGAAACTTAAGCCTCTTCACAAGACAATTCAGTCGGCCACAACATATTTTATTTAAAAGGTCCCCTTTGACAAAATAGTAGTCGAAATCCGATAACTTTTTTAATGGGGTAGGTGGAGCCCCTCCAAGTACATTTACCCTCTCCTACTGGGCGCAAATATAGATACGCCACTGGTCCCCCCCAAATAATTTTCAGAAGCATACGCCCATGGGGCAAAGCCAACATTGAGGGGGCAAATTTCCCCTCTCACAAGCACCCAAAGCAACACAGATACCCCTATAAAATGTGAGTAATTATGTTTTAAATGCATTTTCTTCATACAACCTTGTCTTCTGTGATTACAGTCCGCATGATTAGAGCTTCCCAGCTCCAATACCTTCTCAACGACGTCATTTACAAAACGGTACAGCACGGCGAAAACCATGGGCGTGGCGGAGTGGAATTTCACGGTTTTGCGTTATTTATGCATTGCCATTGTTACATTGTTGCATTGTCAGTTATGGATTGTTGTTCAATGCTTGTTCTTGCCGTGAATTCATTCGCTGAGGATTAATTATTTTAGCTTGTGTGCCAGGTGCCTTGCAGCCAGCATCAAATGTTATCAAAATAAATAAATCCTTAAGATGGCGATCAGAAAACTAACTCGATCACATCTCGTTGTCACCTTCGCGAAATTGTCGTCCTAGGACTGAGGAATGATTGTTTAAGCTTGCTTATGACATCAAGCTTGTGGCAATGACTGATGAACAGTAGTGATGAATCTAACTATATTCAGTTTCAATTCAGACTTGGACATATAAATGGGTTGATCAATGGAAGATATCTTTAAGATATGCTCAGCACCAGCCCCGCCAGCTCCCTGCAATCTAGAGGCCAGCAGGACGATTCTTCTGCTCCAGAAAGCATTAAGACATTGGTTTGTTTTGGCACTTGGGTATTCGTCAACCCATTACTTACTTATACCATGGTATGGCTCAGTTATCAGCGAAAAAGATTATTGCTATTGCGTTTTGCGTAAATGATGCACCATGCCAAAAGCATACAAGATATCGATATGAAATCATGTTACCCATTCTAGAACCATACGAAGAGCCTAAAAAACAAGAGGCCCTAATAAAGTGCAGGCCCCCTTTCGGGAAGGATGCTCCCTTTCAATATTGTCTCCCCTGGAAGTATTTCATAGCGACGCCACTGGCTACATTGGCTGCCCAGCCTGCTACGGTGGCTACATGCCTAGCTGCAGTGGCTACCCAGCCTGCTGCGGTGGCTACATGCCGATGGCGAGCTGCAGTGTCTACCCAGCCTGCTACAGTGGCTACCCATCCCGCTATAGTGTCTACCCAGACTGCTAGTGGCTACCCAGCCTGCTGCAGTGGCTACATGCCGATACCGAGCTGCAGTGGCTACCCAGCCTGCTACAGTGGCTACCCACCCTGCCACGGTGGCTACCCAGCCTGCCGCGGTGGCTACATGCCGAGCTGCAGCGGCTACCCAGCCCGCTTCAGTGGCTCTACGTCCACCAGCCTCTACCCAGCCCGCTCAGTGACCCCATCCGCCACAGTGGCTACCCATCCTGCTACGTGCCCCCCTGCTGCGGTGGCTACATGCCGATGCCGAGCTGCAGTGGTTACCCAGCCTGCTACAGTGACTACCCACCTGCCGGTGGCCCCAGACTACATGCCGAGCTGACCCGGCCCGCTGCGGCAGCTACCTGGCGGTGTCGGCCGTGCTGTCGTCGGGCGTGCCGGCCGGCCGCGGCGACGCGTCCCTGCTCTCGAGCAGCCGCAGCTCGGGCGGACTGCTCGGCAGCGAGCCGGACGCGGCCGAGTCGTCGACCGGGTGGCCCAGCCGGCGCAGCAGCTTCTCGCGCTCCTGCCGCCGCCGCTCGATCACCGCCTCCTCGTCCTCGTCCTCGTCCACGGACAGGTCGAGCAGTCTGAAATTGTCGCGACATGTCGGAACAGATGGGTCCAGCAGACTGAAACATTCACTCCGCAGACAAAGCATGCAGTCTGAAAAAGCCGGCGCACGCTTATCACGAGATAATGGCCAGACAGGTACAACGATTTTCAGCAGTACGGGATCCACAATGAACAGAGACGTTGCTATGTATATTTGGGGAGGGGCACGTGCATCCGATATTAAATTGTGCCTTTTCAAACTTAATCTGAACAAGCTAAACCCCACCTCCCCTCCCCACACACGTGGGGGTAAACTGTTCAGAACAGGATCTCCTCAAACCACCCAGGGGCCTGATCAATATCAATTTATCTGCAATGAACTTGTGCAATGTTCTTGTGCAGTGCCTGTTCAATGCGCGCCCAATCATATATATATATATATATATATATATATATTCCGCGACGCGCCCGGTCGTGTACACAACACGCCGGCTTTGACCTCTGACAAGCGGCCGCTGCCGTGGTCCGTCTGCCACACCGACCGGCCACGCGCGGCGCAACCGCCCCGAACACCAGCGGCCACTCGCGACCCGGCCGCCTGCCAGCCCGGCCGCGGCCCGCCCACCGTCGACGGCCGCCACTCACTCGTCGTCGCTGTCGTCGTCGTTCTGCACGATCAGCCCCTCCGACAGACTGTCCTTGAACTTGTCATCGTCCTCCCGCCGGCGCCGGCCCGACCGGTCACGCGGCGAGCGCGAACGACTGCACCACACACACACGGCGGTTAGTTGGTCGGCTATTGGAGTTTAGGGGCGCATCGACTACACCGGTCATACAGCGCCCATTACACGGCGGTTAGACGTGCCGAAGATGTAGCTGACCTGCGCCGCCCTACAGCATCACGTGTCGAGACAGGTTGGACCAGGCTCGGCATTTCTTCAGCTGGGTTAGCCCCAGTGGATTATAACAGCCTCTAGTCTATGATGATGATGAATTGGGGTTTAGGGGCGCGTTGACTGAGCTTCTAGCCTATATCGTTCAGGATACGCATAAGGGTCAAATTGTTCAGTCAATTGTGTTGTTGCGGCTGTCCACTGTCCACGCACTGCGTTCTGCGCCTCGGCATCCATGGATAAGCAGGAAATGACACTTCTACACAACGGCGCATAGGCGAGTATTAATATTAGCCAGTTGATGACTCAAAACAAGTTTGTGGCTCCACTTTGAAACATGGTGTAGGTGCACAGCCAAATCCAACCATGCTCAACCACCGATGCGGTGGTGGTAGTCCGGGGATTCCAGCAAAGGTGCTGGCAACGCATTCATAGCTCACCGAAGCCTCGTTCGCAAATCTGACCACGTGTCTTTCTAGCGTGCACTTCGCTAGGTGGCAAGGTTTGTTCAAGAATAGTTTAGACCCCGATGCCAGCACTCAACGTACGCGTGTGTCCGCGTGTGACAGTCGGCACGTCTACGTACTCGCGAGCGTTGGCGCATTTGAGTAGCGCACGTGCACCTCTCGCCACGTACCGTCTGTCCCGGTCGGAGACGGGCATGCGCCCCTCCTCCAGCCGGCGCTTCTCGCGTCGCTCCATCAGCCTCTCGCGACTGCGGTCCCTGCGCTCCTGACTGGCGGTGCGCGCCTGTCGCCGGTCCGGCTCGCGGCCGCGCGGCGGCGCGCGGCGGTCCACGTCTCGACTGCGCCGGTCCCTGTCCCGGCTGCGCCGCTCGTCGTCCCGGCTGCGGACGTCCTTGGCGCGAGCGTCGGCGTCCCTGGCGCGGCCGTCCCTGTCGCGGCTGAGGCCGTTGCGGTCCCGGCTGCGGCCGTCCCTGTCGCGGCTGAGGCCGTTGCGGTCCCGGCTGCGGCCGTCCCTGTCGCGGCTGAGGCCGGTGCGGTCCCTGCCGCGCCCGTCCGTGTCCCGGCCGAGGCCGGTGCGGTCCCGTTCGCCGTCGCGGCCTCGGCCCGCCGCCCTGGCGGCCCGCTCGTCGCGGCGACCTCGACCGTCGGACGCGCGGTGGCGCGCCGCCGGCTCGTCGTCGCGACGCGAGCGACGATCGCCGTCGTCCCGGTCACGTGACCTGCGGGCGGCCGCCGTCCGGTTAGACAGCGACTCGCATTGCAAGCATCGTCGCGAAGACGGAGCGAAGCCACCAAACGGGCGGTACGACTCATGAGAGCGCCGATAACCGGTACTGGTAAACAACAGCATCAGCTATACTATTTATACTGCAAAATATGCAACACAGACTGTTTTTATAGCTATAGTATACCTGGTGCTTGTAGACAACAGCACCAGCTATAGTTAGGCCAGCGGCATGTCCAGCTGCCATCGCCAACGTGCACTGCGGAACCTCATGCACGCCCATGACCGTAGTGAAAATAGTGAAAATCGCAACAACGTGATCTGCCACTAGTGTAGGCCACAGATGCCAGACGACTCTCATCGCCGATGCGAGAACGAACGTCACAACTGCTGCCGATACCAGAACAGAGACGCGCCACTCACCTGCGGCGGCGTCTGCGGTGTGCGGGGCGGATGTGCGGCTCGTCGTCACTCAGCTCGATGACCTCGGTCTCGGGAGGGCCGGCGTCCAGCTGGATCACCTCGCCGGGTGGCGGCTGGCTGGCGGGCGCCTTCTGCGCCAGCTCCTGTCGCACCTCGGTGAACACCTCGTCCAGCCGCGCCTGCAGCAGCGCCTGCCGCACACGGCGAGTAAGACAGCTGGCACCAGCTGCACATGACACGTCCAGTCCTCATAAGGCTTGGTGGCAGGAACCCAAGCAGCACCTGCCGCACACGGCGAGTAAGCAAGTTGGCACCAGCT
Source organism: Imbricaverruca yamaguchii (assembly GCA_034440575.1). NCBI lineage: Eukaryota > Metazoa > Arthropoda > Thecostraca > Neoverrucidae > Imbricaverruca > Imbricaverruca yamaguchii. The sequence goes on along the minus strand of JAOTOL010001530.1, from coordinate 1,147,453 downwards.
GCACATAACACATCCAGTCCTCACAAGGCTTTGGTGACAGGCAGCTGAGCTGGGCGCGGCATATAGGTGAGCATCTAGAACCTAATCGCGTGGCCAAGCTCAATCATGGAGCATTTCCAGTCTGAATGTTTTTGATACTGCAACAAACCTAACGGGCCGACAACCAATAATACCTCGTATACCTGGGAGGATATTACCAGTGATATCCATTTCGATCATCTACACTCACACGGTCAATGTGCTTAGTTAACTGCCAAGAAACGGTTATGTTTTACATCAAGATTACGCTTGTTGGTTGATTATTTGGGCTTACGGGCGCATCGACTGCGTTGGTCATACAGCGCCCAGACTATGCGTCGTTGAAATGCGGTAGTTATTTGTTTGACGATGCGTCTACCGTTCGGTAACATAGCGTCGCCAACCACCCCCATTGGCCGCGAGCGCAGAGCTGCGCCGGGTAGGATTCGAATCCCACAACCTTCCGGTTTGGAGACGGGCTCCTCAGCCCTAGACCACTTGCTCCGCTTCACAGACTTGTCCAACGACCGTTGGTTGGTTATTGGTTTTACGACACATCGACCGTTTAGTCACGTAGCGTCGCCAATCTCTCACGCCGATTGGTCGCGGGCGAAGAGTAGCGACAGGTGAGACTCTAACCCACAACCTTTCGATTGTGAGACGAGCAACTTACCCCTAGGCTACTCGTCCCCCTGTCCAACGACCGTGACACTGGCACAGGCAACACATTTCGCGCCACAGCGGCGGCCGAGCGGCGGCCGAGCCGCCCCCAACACCCCGTGTGTGTCGGCACGCGGCCGAGCCGCCCCCAACACCCCGTGTGTGTCGGCACGCGGCCGAGCCGCCCCCAACACCCCGTGTGTGTCGGCACGCGGCCGAGCCGCCCCCAACACCCCGTGTGTGTCGGCACGCGGCCGAGCCGCCCCCAACACCCTTTGTGTGTGTGTCGGTACGCGGCAGAGCCGCCCCCAACACCCCGTGTGTGTCGGCACGCGGCCGAGCCGCCCCCAACACCCCGTGTCGGCACGCGGCCGAGCCGCCCCCAACACCCCGTGTGTCGGTACGCGGCAGAGCCGCCCCCAACACCCCGTGTGTGTCGGCACGCGGCCGAGCCGCCCCCAACACCCCGTGTCGGCACGCGGCCGAGCCGCCCCCAACACCCCGTGTGTGTCGGCACGCGGCCGAGCCGCCCCCAACACCCCGTGTGTGTCGGCACGCGGCCGAGCCGCCCCCAACACCCCGTGTGTGTCGGCACGCGGCCGAGCCGCCCCCAACACCCCGTGTGTGTCGGCACGCGGCCGAGCTGGCCACGTCCGTACCGCCACGGCCCGGCCACGGCTGCGGCACGTCCCGGCCGTCCGGGGGCTAGGCACACTCCGCTGGACGCGCTGACGTTCCGCTCACGCGTCGCCCGGAGTGGCGCGGCCCCGAGCCGACGCGAGGCCCCGTACCGGTCGGTGGGCTCTACTGGAGTTTAGGGGCGCCTCGACTGCGTCGGTCATGCAGCGGCGGGCTCTACACATAACATAACACGCACGTAGCATAAGCACGACCTTGGAGGGACTCATGCTATGATTTTGAATATTGGACTGGGAGAGGAAAATTAGCGGGTAGTCCAGGTCGGAGGATAATTTTAATATTTTTTAGTTCAATCAAAGCTCATTTATTGTGATTCTCGGAGCTTTCAGCTTCAATTCCGCTCAGACGCGCTTATGAAAAAGCAATGAGGCTGCGATCATCTTCAAGCGACTCAATTAAATTCGTTTTTGCCCAAAAATAACAACTAGGTTCCCGGGGAGCAGTATCCTAGCTGACTGACATTCAGAACAACGTCATGTTTCCGGCCACGTTCTGCGCTGCTGTGCAGCCGCGAGATGGTGGTGGCTGTGCCGACCAGCCGACTCCCAGCACGGGGAGGATGGCAGTGGCTGTGTTTCCGGCTGCCAGCGGCCACCAGCGGCTCGCACGAGACACCAGCTGGGCTCGTCATCGGGCCCCAACTCCCAGCACGGGGACGATGACAGTGACTGTGTTTCCGGCTGCCAGCAGCTAGCACGAGACACCAGCTGGGCTCGTCATCGGGCCACAAGTGTCGGCTCCGTGTGGCTCACTTGCGATACAGCTCAGCACATTTGGACCGGCCAAAACTATCAAGTGTTCAACATTTCCACACTGGACTAGCGACCACACAACCCCAAACAAATAATGGAAGTACGTCATCTACACATAAGATAACTACTGCATTGTTTGGAATACAATAGTGCGGTGACTTCTTTACCTAGAGCACTATTTACCCATAATCTTTGCCTAGATAAATTGGATGACGTGAGATCACGCTTCCCATACATGTGCCATCGAAGTCATCTAGATGGACGCAGCTAGTGCGAAATCCCTGTGAACGAGGCCTGCGTCACATACGTCATACGGACAAGGATATGTGACGTCATACGGACACGGACAGGATATGTGAATAGCAGACACGCACAAAGTGCACTACTCGGTCTACCCTGACCCGCACGAAGTGACAATATATGACCGAAGAGAATCTCAATATTTGTATACCAGCCTGGCTATGCGTTTGTAATGATTGATTTATTTATTATTTGGGTTTAAGGGCGCGTGGACTACTAAGGTCATTTTGCGCCCTGCGTTTGTAATGAAGTCAACTTCAGACCTCTCGGAGTTTATGGGCGCATAGCCTATATCGGTCAAGCAGCACTTCAAACCTCTCCTTCGAAATGCGTTTGGCTGCATGTGCCCAGACCTGGGTTGAAAAAAAACTGCTTCTGGATACTTTTAGCATCCAGAACATTATCTTTTCCTGAAAACTATCATCTCATGTTGCTCATCTGGAGACGAAACCCTGCTGTTTGGCAATTAACTGATCTGTGATAAAATCATCAGAATTCACTTGAAAGCACAAACTGATATTTGTATGTCACATGTTTCAATAAAAAATATTATCTCTGCGTTCGGTTACCACAAATGTCCTCTCAACATCCAGGATTACAAAGCACAAATACAACCCCGGTCCGGACTCCTCGAATCCTGTCGTGAACGATCAGACTCGCCGAGTCCGGTCAGCAACGCTTCGAGTGGAAACCGTCGCCTATTGGCTGAAGAACTTTTCATCGTTCGTATTACGTATACACTCCATTTGGTAGAAGCCCTGGGGTGGAAAGGTAAGTACGAAACGTGCTAAAAGCAATACAGCAAGACCAGAACGAATCGCCCGAACGCATTGGTGTCGGTGTGTAGTCCTTTTTATCAAAAAATAAATGAAACACAAAACCGAATTATTGTTGGGGCGGCCACATGGACCAGTATCCTATGCTGAGCAAATCTTGTTGAATGAACCCGGGTCCCACCACCCGATCTGGGAATGTCATTTCAACGGCAGGATTTTGACCGAAGGCTTTACGTGCCGCTAATGCACCGACACGGCCGCCATCAGTGCCGCGGCTATCGGGCCAGTCAACTAACCCACCCAGCCGAGAGCCATGCGAGCGCGTGGAGCGACTCGAACCCCGTCTTGAAAGGATAGGGGAGGCCAATGCATACCCACGCCGTCTCGGGGGGTGGGGGGCTTCAACCGCCCCTCTTAGGTTTTTCGCGGATAGTGAACGAACGGCGCGCGGCAGCACACAAATATTTGGCATACCTTTTCCCACACCAATTTGGCATGTTGTTTCAGAATTTTGAAGTCAGGTCATCTAGGGTCAACGAGTTTGTAAAGTCCAAATGAGGTGACCTCAAAAAAGTTAAACTAGTCACGCTTTAACGGATAGATATTTTAATGAAACTTTCAGCGCTTGTCTATCTTTATGGATCCAACAAAACGCACGAGAGGAATTTTGCATGTTTCCGTTTTTCACTACTTATAAATTTTGCATATTTGCCTATTAGAGTTCAAATCGAAGATTCTGGCTAAGATAAGCATCCTTTATTAGAGCAAGTTGACTTCCAACGTATCTCGGTCTGCTCTACCCATTAGAAAAATAAAATAAAATAAAACTTGAACACATAATTTTGCAATAAACAAAAATTGGGGATGGGGATTGTACGGTCTTGGTCGATTTCGCTGTCCTTTTCTGATTCGAAATAATATTTTCTTCAAATATTCCCCAAAATGAACTCAACAGAGCCAAAAACATAATGTAAGTCGTGAAAAGTCGTGAAGATCTAGCCCCCTAGTGACGTCACTTTTGGGGAAACATTGTTTTGGAGGGTTGAGTAGGGCCCCACTCGCCGAGCGCTTTCCGATAACACCTCTTTCGTTTTCGTGCGACGTTTAGTTTGGATTTCAGAGGGGGTTACTATCCTCCCCTCAGAGACGGGATGTGAGTATATGGCCGGAGACACGGCGCGAGTTAACCAACCGAGGTATCGGGACAGCGAGCTTTCGGGTCCCATTCCGATGTTTATTGGGTGCTTCACGGCGCACTTTATGCCCAACCACGGCTAATGGCGCCCGCGAAGACACCACAATCAACGCAGAGCGGTGTCGGGTCCGAACCTTCTGGTGCATGAGGTCATCCACATCCAGTGCCCCAGCCCCAGCGCGTGCCGCGCCAGGCCGTACCTTTTGGTGCATGAGGTCGTCCAGGTCGAGTGTGTCCTCCAGCCCCAGCGCGTGCCGCGCCAGGCCGTACCTTTTGGTGCATGAGGTCGTCCAGGTCGAGTGTGTCCTCCAGCCCCAGCGCGTGCCGCGCCAGGCCGTTAGTCCCAGCGCGTGCCGCGCAGGCCGTACCTTCTGGTGCATGAGGTCGTCCAGGTCGAGTGTGTCCTCCAGCCCCAGCGCGTGCCGCGCCAGGCCGTACCTTTTGGTGCATGAGGTCGTCCAGGTCGAGTGTGTCCTCCAGCCCCAGCGCGTGCCGCGCCAGGCCGTACCTTTTGGTGCATGAGGTCGTCCAGGTCGAGTGTGTCCTCCAGCGCGTGCCGCGCCAGGCCGTACCTTTTGGTGCATGAGGTCGTCCAGGTCGAGTGTGTCCTCGAGCGCGTGCCGCGCCAGGCCGTACCTTTTGGTGCATGAGGTCGTCCAGGTCGAGTGTGTCCTCGAGCGCGTGCCGCGCCAGGCCGTACCTTCTGGTGCATGAGGTCGTCCAGGTCGAGTGTGTCCTCCAGCGCCGCCACGTCCATGCTGTCCTCGTTGCTGGCCGGCGGCGACGGCGCCGGCGCCGAGTCCTCCTCCTCGGAGGTGTCGTCGATGTCCACCAGCCGCACCAGGGGCGGGCCGGCGGCCGCAGGAACGGCCGCCGGCACGGCGGGGGCCGGCGCGGGGACGGGCGCGGGGGCAGGGACGGGAGCCGGCACTGGGGCGGGGGCCGGCACGGGGGCCGGCGCAGCGGCGCGCGTTCGGCTGGGCGAGGCGGAACGGCGGCTGCGGCCCGGAGAGCGGTCTTGGTGTTGCCGGCGCTTTCTGTGGAGTGAGCACTCTGTCGGGCGGCGCCGATGGGTCGGCTTCACCGACAGTGGCCGAACTGAGGTTCAGTACAGCCATAGTTACTTAATACTCCTTACTTAATACTTAATACTTGCTTAATACTACTTATCAGAGTTATGACATGGCGGACTTCCTGGCTAGACTCCCATGATGCTTTATAGTATTCAAGTACACAGCAGTTAAAAATTTCACCAAACATTTTTTTCTTCAGCCAGCAAAATATTATCAACATGTCTTTTGTCAAAGCTCAAAAACATGTTTTCCTTTCCTTTTCATTTTACCTTCCACTACATAAAAATGAAACTTTAGGACTATTAATGTATTGAACCTTAATACTTTGTGACCTTAAAGCTGCATCCTATTGCAAATGCAATCCTACTGCAGAGATACTATTGCGTGCAATAACATTCCAGTATTTGCATTGACATAAAAATAGGAGGTTCCTGTTCAATCGGACTTACCTATGTTTGCTGCTACTGCTGGACCGTGAATGCTTGTGCTTGTGACTCTTGGATCTGTGATGATGCTTCTTCTTCTTCTTCGATGACCGGTGAGATGATCTATCTGGATCCCGCTGCTCTGGAGACGAGCTGCGTGGCCTTTTAGAGGACGCCTGCATGCCGAAGTCCTCCGGGGACGAGATGTCCGACATCCCGATGTAGCTGTTAACAAACCACATGACAATTGTTACTTTAAAGAGCACAATGGAAATCGCCGACTCCCCTTCTGACTAGTGGCTCAGCTGGGAGTTGGTGCCACCGAGACAGGAACGCACCAGCCGCCAGCTCGGTGGTGTAGCCGGCCAACCCGTCCGCTGCGATTCCGCGCCGGTTTGGCACGACCTGGGGCCGACTGTCCATCGGCCGGCTCCACCCGGCAGATGGCAGTGACCTGGGTTGGTTGGTTGGTTATTGGGGTTTAAGGGCGCATCGACTGGAGAGGTCATGCAGCGCCCGGCAGTGACCTGGGGAGTGTCCGCCGCGCTACCGGGTTAACACGCGCACGTACGGGGGCAGATATCTGCCCCCCTCCGGTTTTTACTTATTTGCCGCGAAACTAATAGCAAGGCCAAGCCTTGCACAGCTGTTCATTGGTATTTTCCGCATATCCTCATACATTTTTAATCCTGGGCCATCTCAGGTCAGGTCACCAGGTCAGACGAAGTGACCAAACTACACTCGGAGGTCTAGGCGGCATAACTTCCACAATCATTGGGTGATTGATTTCAAACTTACAACATATCATGATCTCATCAGGGACCATAATATGTATATCGGTTTTTTTCGTAGCATTGATCTTTGGTCGGGTCGCGGTCATTGCTTCCCCATTATAGGGCTATGGTAAAATATACCAATGTTTCCTGGTTGCATATTTGCGCTCGGACTGGTCTCACAACGGTTGTAGCATGTAGATGGAAGCTATGCTCAATGTTACCGCTGACATTTTGCTCAGTGACCTCACCAAGGTCTCTGAGGTCACCTGAGATCACTACACATTTATGCGCATTATATCGCACTGCATTGAGCTAGAAGGCTGAAATTACCGTCATTGTGCTTGTATCCCCAAGACGTGTCGATTGATACATTACATGACCTCCCTAGGCGACTTCATTACCTTGACCTGAGGTAATGACTTCATGACCTTGACCTGAGTTTCGGTCGACCTGACCTTAAATTACAACGCCTATTGTCAGTAGAGCATTTGAAGAACTGTCGAATAGCATTCGCCGTTTGTTCTTATCTGTTACAGGTCCTGATATATGTGTCAATATCTGAGTTCCACCTGATCTGGTCGAATTTGACCTATGATGACCCAGTGACCTGAATGTTGACCCGAGCGACAAAATAACCGAAACACTTTCGATAGAGCCTGTCACCAGCTATCCAACGCCGTTTTCCGTTTGTCCCTAGCTAGCATAGTTCTCGATATCTTATGGGGGCAGGCATCTGCCGCCCCGGACCGGCGAAGTTGGCGCGGACCTCCGGACGTGCGCGTGTTAACGCTGACCCAACCACCGCCAGCTGCATCTGACTCACGGACATGACCTGCCAGTTAACAAATCCCTCGGCTCGGCGGTGGGGCGGGGATGGCCGCGTGGTAAAGGTGTTGTGCTCTGGGTGCCACGGACCCCGGGTCCAACACTCGCGCTGCTCGGTACATTTCCCAATCCCGCGGCCCATCGGCGGAACATTGTGGGCGGCGGCATTAGCCGTAACTGTACATAAAGTGCGTCGTGAATCACCAGATAAGCAATCGGTTCGGTAGCATTATATTACATAGCTAAGAAGTCATATCCTGGAGAAATGGAGACCTACCGGTGCCCATGGATGGTGCAATAAATAATCCTGAGCACTGTGATTCTGGTTGTAAACTGAGAACTGACTCAGTTCGTGCTAACTTAGCTTAGGCTAGGTTAGCTTAGGCCATTAAATTTGAAGAAAAAAAATACCAAAAAATGTTTCGGAATTTTCCATAAAATGCATTGTTTCATTCCATGTAAGGTTAAGCTATAGGATAGGTAGGGCTATGTAGCAAACTTGCACATTGTGGTAATTTCTGACTTAATAGATTTTCTTTTTCAAATGCAATGTTTATGAATGTGCTGAACATAATGTGACCACTTACTTCCTCTACAAATGCATACTTTTCAGCTTGTAGGCAAAATATCACCTAAAAATGATATTGAAATTGTGTAAGATAGCAAGGTTCAATATCGAGAAAAATGATGCAGCATAACTTAATCTAGCCTGGCCTAACCATTCATGCATGAAAGCAATTTTTCATTGAAAATTTTCAAACAATATTCCCCCATAATGTTCAAGCTAAGAAACCAAACCTAACCTACCTACGATATTACTCATTATGTTTCATCATGCTTCTTGATATTGAACATCACCTTTTGGGTTGCCTGGAAAGAGCATAAAAATATTCAGTATATGGTTGCATGCCTGGGATATAGACCATATGCCTGAACTGTTTTTGAAGAACAAGGAACTTAATTTTTTTATCCACTTGTTTTGCTATAAATTGATCCCATTGTATGCTTCATGGATGAAAAATGTGTGTAAAGCTCATCCCATTGTTACCATAAACTGCAATATTACTCATTATGTTTCATCATGTTTCTGGATATTGCACATTACCTTTTGGGCTGCCTGTAATGACCAAACAAATATTCAGTATATGGTTGCATGCCTGGGATATAGACCATATGTTCCCAGCATGTCTGTTTGCCAACACTGCACCAACAATAAATTTGATTGGTTGGTTAATTAGTTAGTTATTTGGGCCTCAGGGTGTTTTGGCCAGAATTGATCACTTTCACCCATACTGATTGGTTGGCAATATGTCACAACATTCACAATTTATTCGTTTTTAAGCTTTCAGGATGGATACACATTGGAAACAACAGTGATGCCAGATAATTATCAACTTGCATAGTTGCCCTCAAAAGAAAGCTCAATAATTATGTGAGGTGCTGGAGCACAACCAGTACACAGCAAAGCTAACCTTACATGTGATTACATGTGCAATGATACATGTGAATGCATGTGATTTGTCTCATTTGTCTACTAACTTTACTACTCAATCAAGAACTTAAAAAATCATGAATAGTTAAATCATAAATCATAGAAGAAATATGATAACCTACCCAAACCAAAGCTGGACTAAGATAAGACAACATAATACAAATATATTAAAGCATAATATAATCTAACCTAACCTAACCACACCATCAAATTTTTTCAACATGCTAGCTTTGCAGTTAACATCAACAGCATAGAAAGGAACTTCTGGCCATGTTTGAAGGCCAGGACACAAGGCTGCAAATATTGTGTGAGGAATGGACATAGCATTAAGTCAGAAGCATAAGGTTTTCAAGGTCAAATAGTATTGAAATGATTGCATGAAGTGTTGAACTTCTTTTTCATCTCTGTGACAGACCAGATGGATGGACAGTCACATGTGATTCACAGACTTTACTATACCTCCAACACTAGAAAGACAGACAATGAGGCACCAACAACACTTGTAAGACACCAAAACACTGAATACAATGTTCTCTGGTTACACCAACTCTGGAGCTACTCCTTGTGTTTGCACCACCTATATTGCAGACAAATTTTAATTTTAAGAGATGTCCTCTGAAGTAGTGAAGTGCACCAATCCATATCAGCTGAGTTAGTGTGTTCTGTTCTGAAATCTGTCTGGCAACCAATCAATACAAGACATTTTTATACATCATAACAATTATAAATTTTGAACACATTGGTAACAGCCATGCCTCAGATACAAGACCTTGACTGATCCCTTTCATTGTGAATGACTATCACATATGACTTGGTGGCATGTGCAGTAGTACAGGTGGGTTTGCATCACACTGGACATTAGCTACATATGTAGGTGTGCCCTGAGCTGAGGGCAGTGTGAAGTATTTTCTGTTTCATATGGCTAGCCTTGTACTGAAAACCAACAGTGAAAGGAAAGCACATCACTTCCGTCAAGTATGAGAGATGAAGCTGTGCTGATGTTCATTACTCACTGCCAGGTGGTGCCATATCATTGTTCAGTTCTTTGTTCCAATGCTTTGACATTTGATTTGATCTGCATATAAAATGATGATGCATATTGCTTGTACATATTCCATATATTGGATACAGACTACACAGGCTCTTTCTCATTGGATACCAGTACACAAACTTTTTTATTAAGGCTTTAGGGTGCAATAAGGTAAACAAATTTGATGCATCAAAAATTAATGTTCCATGAGAATGTCTGTACTCCAGACAAAATTGGTATTCACTCTGACTCCCAACATGGAAAGTAAGCTTCCAACTCTGGCTTTTACACACCATCTAATTTGTATGCTATATTACCCAACTCCAAGTCCATTCTTGAATGTTACTTTTCATCCCAACTGAAAAGTATGCATTTGTTGAAGAAATAAATAGTCAATTGTGTTCAGCAATTCATGCACATTGTATTAGAACAAGAAATTCCCAAAAATCAGAAATTACTTCAAACTGCACATTTACCTGTTGCTAGGACCAAAGTAGGTACCTAGGGGAAGAGGGAGGATTTCTGAACACTCAAGGCATCATGCAACAAATAGCTCTACTGCTGCTTGGTATGGCTGAGCCAGTAATTGTACTTTGTTTACCAAACACAAAAATGAAACAAGCTATCCATATTCAAAAAGTTCCTTTCAATGAAAATCCCCTAGCCACTTGTAAAGTGCAACTTTAAAACAGGTAGTTACTTTGTAGTAGTGTACTGTATTCTGAACATGAAAATTTTCTTGCACAGGAATACCTCACTGTAGCTATTGTGGTGCAAGCTATTAGTAGCTCCTAAAATATGCTGGTGTAGTTGTAAAAAAATTGGGCATCACTTTACTGTGGTTTGCTCAAGCCAACTGCTCTCTGAAGCCCAAAATCATGCCTGCTCTGTACACAAAGAATTGGTAGAACTGCCAATGCAGATCAGACCTTCATATTTTGGTAGAAACAGGTCTATCATTTATGAATACCATGACCTTTTTACTGGTTTGTTATTGGTTTTACAACACCATGACCATTAAGTCATGTAACATTACTAATCTCTCACAGATTGGTAGTGAGCAAAGTGTAGCAACAGGCAAAAATTGAACCCACAACCTTTTGTCTGTGAGATGAGCAACTTACCCCTAGACTACTTGTCCCCATTATTTTATGTTATCTATGCACTGAACATGATGTGGGAGACGTCCAAAGGTAGGTGTTCAGGAAACAGAACGTGTTGAGTTACCCCATCTTAGGTATAGGTAGGTAAAAGTGAATGCCATTCTGCACTGGAAGATGAGGCAAAACACCTGCCTTATGAAAGCTTCCTTATATTACCTTTCTACTTGGGCTAGTGCCATGCTGATAGATGCCTTCACGCTTGACGTCCGTCTTGAGATAGGCAGGTGGGTAGATCCTAACCTACCTACTCGGACTGGGATGCTGGCGAAACTTGCGCGAAGCTGAACTTCAACTGACTGCTGTTTTGAGCATCAAAACAAATTGCACCAGGATAAAAATACTGCACGCAAATGATGCTGCAGATAATCTTATTCCTGAATGAGTTCAAGAAGCGCAATACGGAAAATCTTGAATCCCTTAAACAGAGAAATCACTTATGTCCCTCCTATTGCACGCTGCTCCAATGCGCTGCTTTCGCCTACTAAGTCAACGCAAGATTGGATAAAAAGATGCAGCTTATAATCACCAGAAGTTTCGTTTTGTTTATGACGTCATGAAATAGGTAAAGGTCTAGGGAGCTGGTTAGCAGCATGAATCATGTCACACTTCGCGTGGCTGAACTGACACCCCCTGCAGTGCTGAATTGTATCCTCAAAAAGTTCAGTCAGAACAATAGAATGCATGCTATCGCCCAACCCACTCAGCACAGTTCTCCTCGAGTAGCGTGAACAATGGCTGTGCCTGATCTAGAGCTTCGATTCAAGCTGACCCCTCTAACACCAGTATATTGTAACCAATGGTGAAACTTTGTATGCTTTTTGGAAGGCACTCACCCTCTCCAATATTGACTGTGTCCTTCAAATAATAGCATCGTTTAACAGCCCAACTGGCTAGGGGGAAGTCCTCCCATCTCTCCGATATAAGTTATTTTAGCGCACCTGCTTATAAATGCCCGGCGCGTCTTTTACCACGTGCCCTGGAGGGGGCGAAATCCGCCCACCCCTCCGGTTTTTCGTAGATAACTCTAGATTTTACCGGCCAATATACGGCATCGTTTGTGTATCTGATAATAAATGACCGGCGCGTTGTTTAAAGTAAGAAAAATGAAAATCGACAGAAAATTTTTCGGAGTTAGGGGTCGCTAAAGTTAAACAATTTATCAGCGCCAGACCACAAATATCGGCGCTGATGCGCTTCCCGTATATTGACAAAAAGGAAGTGTTCTTGGAAAAACTAGCTACTTGTTTGATGTACATTGTCATGCTACATTGTTTCAAAGTCATGTAAAGTCACCGAGGTCAAGTCAGGTCAATTTCATGACAGGCGAACACGCCCTGGAGGGGGATGGCGAAATCCGCCAACCCCTCCGATTTTCGTACATAACTCCATATTGTACCGACCAATATACGCTACGTTTTCGCGTACCTGCTCAGGAATGATCGGCGCATTGTTTAAAGCAACGAAAATGAAAATCTGCCGAAGACTAAGTTATGGGCCGTTAAAGTAAAAACAATTCGCAGCGCCAAACCACAAAAATCGGCGCTGATGCGCTTCCCGTGTATTGGCAAAAGTGTAGTGTTCTTGGCAACACTAGCAACTTGTTTGATGCATATTGTTATGCTATATAATGTAATAGTCATATTAGGTCGCCGAGGTCAAGTCAGGTCAAATTAATGACAGGCTAATGGAACCAAACTTGGTCAACTGGAATGTGTCATAAATGCAAATGACTGTCATGCTATTGATGTCACTTTACATGTTACTTCCTACACATCCATAAATCTACTGTTTGTCGTGTGCTTAAGCGCTTCCATACTTTGTTCATGCATTTCACTCCTTTCTTTGCGAGGCCGATTGTGCCGAGCCGCCCAATGGAACAGTCGGGTTGGGAGCCCGGTTCTGGTAACTGGAGCAGGTAATGACCCAATAAAGTGCTCCTTTATAGGTGTCCTGAGGTCAAATGGCAGATCTGACATCTGTATTGCATCATTAGTAATGAAAACATAATTAATACCAACCTTGGAGCATTTAAACACAATCACAGCGATCCATAACAAAACTAGAAAATTTTGTTATTTTGACCTCATTGGCCTTGAAGATATTGACCTAGGGTCATCAACTTTGCACACAATAGAGTTCACTATCGTGTCCATCCTCCCTGCGAATTTTGTTGTTCTAGCCTTCATAGAAGCCGAGATCTTAGGGGGTGGAATCCGCCACCCCGTCCAGTGCGCATTATTTTCAGAGGCTCTCCAGGGCGCGTGTTAAAGGAAGAAAACGGAAACAGGACGAACATTTTTCGAGTTAGGGGCCGCTGAAGTCAAAGCATTTCATAGCGCCAGACCACAGAAATCGGCGCTGATGCGCTTCACGTTTATTGGCAAAGGAAAGTGTTCTTGGGAACACCAGCAACTTCGAAGTAGCTAGTAACAATATACATCAATGAATCCATTGATGTATATTGCTACTCTATATAGTTTCAAGGTCATGTTAGGTCACCGAAATCAAGTCAGGTCGAGCTCATAACAGGCTAATGGAGTCAAGCTTAGTCAACTGAAATGTCCTAAATGCAAATGTGTGTTATGCGATTGATGTCACTTTGTATGTTACTCCCTACACATCCTGAAAACTACTGTTTGGCATTGTATTCCTTAGCGTTTCTATACTTTATCTATGTACTTCACTCCTTTCATCGCGAAGCCGATTGCGCCGGGCCACTCGAGTGAGCATTCGGGCGGGAGGCCCGGTTCCGGTAACTGGAGCCGGTAACTGACCTGATAAAATGCTATTATATAGTTGACCTGAGGTTAAATGCCGAGTATAGCGTCCGAATTCCATAATTAGTCATGTCCAAAACATCACTGATGCCCAATTTTTAGCATTTTAACACAAGTGCAGCGATCCATAACAACGACGAGCCAAGCCACGTAAAACAAGAAAATTGTGACATATTTTACCTCATTTGACCTTGAATACATTAACCTATGGTCATGAAATTTACACACAATAGAGGTAATTGTCATGCCCACCCACCCTGTGCATTTCGTTAATTCAGCTTGAAGAGGAGCGGAGATCTTATGGTGGCTGAATCCTCCACCCTCCCTCTCCATTGCGCGTAATTTTCAATGGCCCTCCAGTGCGCGTGATAACATAGGATCACATCTGGCGAGCCCCTAATCCATTTTGGCCCTCCAATTGCCTTCATGTGTTGTGCCTTCACAATAATTTGCCGAAACCTACACTTGTGAGGGTGTCTGTAGTGCCTCTAGATAAACCTTGGCTGGGTGCTGTATGACCAACGCAGTCGATGCGTCCGTAAGCCCAAATAACCAACCAACATAAATAAACCTTGGAAGTTTGCTGCCAGGCAGCGTGGCAGTGGTTGCCCGCGTTGAATGCACGTGTGTGCTCGCGCCTGGGTAAACTTCCTGTTCATTTGTATGACTGTACAGCACCGTGCCTACAAGTTGTAACCTCGACACTGTTAGACGAAGAGAGCGCCACCGTTGAGCACCAGGGCGCGTCCGTCTTCGTGGAGCTGCCGGCGCTTGACGCGGTCAACGTTGGCACATGGATTGCCATGTGTAGCAATCGAATGCTATAGCATTCGATGATGATGCTGATGATGATGATGATGATGATGATGATGATGATGATGATGATGATGATGATGATGATGATGATGATGATGATGATGATGATGATGATGATGATGATGATGATGATGCTGATGATGATGATAGCATATATGATGCCTGAGACTATAGTCTCGGGCATCATAGGTTGAAGCCACGATATTTCGCAGCACGTCGACTGATTGTGGCAAACTCGAAGACACGAGTGAAATAGCTCGACATGAGTGAACATGGTAAACTCGAGGACAAGCTCTTATTCCAGTTTGATTTGCATCGCAAAAGTCTCCCTTGAGTCTTGGCTTTGATATGCTCAACGCGAAGTGTCGTGTTGCCAGGTTGCAGCGCCTGAAGTTGACTGGTGGAGCTGCCGACAGTTCCGCCGGGAACAGGCAAGTGGGCATGCCGAATGAGATGTCGGTTGTGCCGTCGGAGGTGATGACGGCAGTGCAGTGTACCCCGTCAAGCCCACACTGGCTGGTGGTGACGCTGACCCGACAAAACGCGTGGCCACGTGGCGCATGACCCTGACCGACCGCCGACTGCAGTGCCAGCCGGTCAGGCCGGCATTTGTCAACTTGACATTTGGCAATTGTCGCTCCTTCCCCTCATCCAGTGGTGTCGACACCTGTGTCGGCTATGTGATCGACATGGTCGATGCGCCCTAAAGTCAAAATAGCCAACTAACTGACACCTGTGTCGATCCGCCTCCGGCGATCGAGCTGTGGCACAATGGCTCTCGCCGACAAAGGCGACTCCCGACCTATGCACCCGCCGTCGTCGCGTGATATACGGTGAGCTCCACAAAGTCCACGCCGGCTGCAGGCTGAACCGCAGTTGCCGATCAGCACCTGGGTGCGATGAATGGTAAATCAGTCAGACAATGAACCAATCCGACACCAGACAGGTCCCCATTATGCCCAGGTGCTGATCGGCAAATGAGGCTCTGCCTGCTTTCGACGTGGACTTTGTGAACCTCACCACATATCACCTGAGGATGACGGATGCATAAGTTGACCTTTGTCAGCAGAAGTGAATGTACCACGGCTTGCCAAGTGTACTTGCCGCCAAGTCATAGCAGGAGCGGAAACCTCGTGCAGTCAGTGACTTAGCCAAAGGTGGGGGCGAAGGGGCCAGCTGCCTCCCATGGGAGGTAGGAGGGACCCTCCAAGCGGTGGCGCAGAGGGAACTTTGCAGGAACCTGCATGAGGGCCGAAAAGGCTGATAGAAGGGCGGGCCGATGGAAGGGGTCGCGTGTCAATGAAGAGGGGCACGAATCAACGGAGAATGCCATCGGAAAGATGTCGGGGGGTGGGGGGCCTTGGCTGGGCTAACGTGAAGGGATTCTATATCGACGGATGGGGCACGGATCGTCGGAAGGGCCTCCGGGAGAACGGACACCGCCCAAGCCGAAGAAAGGGCCCCTGACCGTCAGGTCAGGGCCCAAACGTTTGAAAGGTACCTTCAGCTTGGCGAAAAATACCCTGGGTTGTCAAGATAGGGACGTCCGTGAAGCTGGCAAGAGTTCGATATTCATATTCAGCAGAAATCGACGAACCCTTCGATTTCGCCCAAACTCGGTGAGATGTTAGCCCCAAGGTCCTTGATTCACCATGCAGCGCATGTCACGGGGCATCGAGCCTATGTTTACCTCCAGAGGTGAACATAGGTCAACCATCCAATAATGCCAGAATATCTAAGTTATATACAGCATTCGATCCACAACGACATGCTGATTTTGAAACTTTTCTCATTGATCACGTAGCATAAACAATTAACCCGTCCCGTCTCGGGGGGGGGGGGGTGGCCTTCACCCCCCCCAGGTTTTTCGTGGACAGCGTACGAATGGCGCGCGGCAGCGCGCCCAAATTGGGCGTACCTTTTCCCACATCAATTTGGCACGAGGTTTCAAAATTTTCAAGTTAGTTCATCTAGGGTCAACGAGTTAGTCAAGGTCAAGTGAGGTCACCTCCAAAAAGTTCAACCAGTCGTCACGCTTTAACGGATACAGATATTTTAATGAAACTTTCAACGCTTGCTTACCTTTAGGGATGCAACAAAAGTACGAGTGAAATTTTCTCTCTCTTTTTTCGTTTTTGACCACATATAGATTTTGCGTGTTTACCAAATTACAGTTCAAATGGAGGATTCTGGCTAAAGTAAGCATTTTATGTTAGGGCAAGTTGACTTCCAACAACGTTTCCCGGTCTGGTCTACCCATTGGAAAAGGAAGATTAAAAAAAACTTGAAAACTCAAAATTTTGAAATTTCAAAAGAATAAAATTTGTATTTTTTGGGAGCCAAAAAAATAGAGCCCTGATCGATTTCGCTGTCTCTGGTCACGTGTCTTGGAACTGAGCGCTGCTCTGGTGGCTTCACGTATCCCCAAAATGAACTCCCCAGAGCTAAAAACATAATATAATTCGTGAAAAGTCGTGAAAATCTGGCCCCCTGGTGACGTCACTTTTGGGGAAAATAGTTTTCGTGGATGGACTCGGACTCTACACGTCGAGCGCTTTCTGATGACACCTCTTTCGTTTTCGTGCGATGCTTAGTTTGGATTTTAGAGGGGGGTCTTTAACTGCCCCCCCAAGACGGGGTGTGAGGATTTGACCGGAAAGACGGCGCGGGTTAGTGAGTTGTGACCAATCATGTAATTTTGTTTCCCACAGCATTGCTTCCCACATATTCCCATGCATAATTCATATTCACATACCGGGATTGTGTATGAAATGCACACAGTTGTAACACCAATAACGTGACAGCACAACGGTTTGTGTCATTGTGTTTGTCAGCCTACCACGGCGATGTTGGCTGTTTCCGAGTGTGCGTTGTTGCTGTAATATTTCTGCTGGCTTTTGGTGACGATGAACGCGTACGAGGAGTATCGTGGTGAGGATAAGACGGACAAGAAGTCGATGATTCTGAGACGAATCACAAATCAATTATTATAATGGCCAACGGTGACATTATAATCATTGTCGTCAAATTAATTCCGGAAATATATCAAAATATGTTCCGGTAGAATAGTTTTGGACCCATGGTTAATTTCCTTCAGGATTTTAGCATGGGACCCTGCGGGACTGGAAATCGCGACCCCTTCGATTTCTTTTTAAAATCGCCACCAACGTATGTAATGCCAAACCACGTCGACAACTCACGCCGTTTCTCGGGGCATCGAAAGATTTAACCTCCAGAGGTCAACGAGTCCCAGTTTGATATTCGACTTGGACCTATATATGAGGATGGAGTATGTGACTGTCATTAGTTGGCATGCTCAAGTCTTAATGAACGAAAGAAAATTAATAACGCTTCAAATCTGAAGCGAAATTTCAACGGTCAAGGAGCCATGTGACCTCGTCAGGTCAGATGTCATGTCAGGTTAAGCCGTTCACATGACAAAATGTGCATAAAAGACACATAGTTGTAACGCCAATAACGTTGACAGTCCAACGATGGCATTATAATCATTGGCGTCCGATTAATTCCGGAGCCTCCACTGCAATAAAAAAAGCATTGTGCATGTGCGTAGCACACTCGTTGAAGCGTTATTGATTTTCTTTCTTCCATTACGACTTGAGCATTAGGGTGGAGTGATTTCCAAAATTTTTGGTGTTAAAGTCTTAAAACTTGCGTTTGGTTCCAAAAAGACGATCTGCAAAGTTTTAGAGCAATCTGAGGCCGGGAAGCCGCCGCGCCTCAGGGCTTTCTGAGGCCGAAATGACGTTTTTCTACCAACTTGCGGGATCAAGCCCGATTTCAGGAATTTAAATAATTAGATAGCAAATAAATATTTATTTCATTGCATTGTATAGTTTTTCCTCCACCGTTGTGCTAATTTTCACTTCCCTAACTTGAAAATTGTGCCTGCCGCGACGCACAGTTCCGAAAGGTGTGCCGCCCGCAGCGCCACCACTCCTCTATCGGCAGAAGTATGAACTGCGACCATTCACCGTTCATTCCGCAATATAAGTATCTTTCTTGGTCAATTGGGGGCAGGTAGGTGGCGGATTTGAGACAGTGCACAGTGTGCTGACTTCTTATGCGCACAGCGCTATTTCATTACGATTCCAGCGACTTCTATCGACAGCTACACACGATTGGAGCGTAGCCACAGCCGGCTTTGGCATATTGTGGCCTGCCTTTCAGCCTCCAAGCTCACAATGTTTACCTGAGATACCCTGCTAGCATGTTTTCTTGGCTGCATGTGAATTGTTGCTGCAGATATTTTAACTTAATTAATTTACTTTGGCAGAAACACTGACAATCCCACACCTTACTGGGTGGGTACTCGGTTGCACGACTAACGCATACCGCTCAAATTTAGCAGTACTGGCGATGATTGTGTACTCCGACCATCGATTGCCCACCAACTGTTACATTTGCTCACCATCACCACCATGGTCATGGGTAAAGAATTGCTTTGTAAGTTACCTCACTGGCGGCCAATATATTGCGCGGCCACGGCCGGGGTGGCCGAGGCATATTCTCCAACCATGACCATGGTTGAAACCGAAAATAAGGATCTACGAGGGCGTGTGTCGCACGCGGAATTTCCAATGCCGTTGTGCACCCTGAACTTCCTGGTATAGCAAAACAACTTTGTGATACATTTTTATCCTATGGCGAGGGACGAATTTTGAAACTTACCAGTTGCCTAACCAGTTTTTGCCTCTTTTCCAGACTAGTGAACCTATCAGATTTCGAGTATGAAAGTAAAAAGGTTAAGGGAAGTTCATTCCGATCGAAGACGGCTCGCTTTGCGTTGGGCCATCCCTGCGAACTGCCGAAGAACCAACTGCCACTTCAGATTCATGTATACTTCTACAGACTACAGTCTACAGACTTCGGGCTGTCGACAACCATGCAGCGGGCGAAAGGCAAATCGCCACGAGCGTTGCCAAGGGCGTTGTATACCTTTGGGGGAAAGCAAGCGTCGCTGTTAAATCGTTTCAGTCGATTGTCCGGGGTGTCCTGGTGATTATGAAGAAAGGAAAGGATCTAACAAAGACCCCAATAAAGAAACGCGCTGGCGCAAGCAAAACGATTCCCCTCCATGAGCTGATTGACATCTGCGCGTGCAGTTGTCATTCGAGAAATGCCTGCAGCTGCCCCAGCGAGAACAAGGTTCCATACCGCGAGTGGAATTTCTTACAAGACCAGCGAGGTGAGAGGAAGCGAAGCATCGGCGGCATTGACATGAAGGCCTCCAATGCATTGGGGAGGAGGCGAAGAGATCAGAACCGTCTGCGGCCTGACCCGGCTTTCCTTCAGACGGACGCCAACGACTCGGATCCTGGTCCCTCGGGTCTGACCGAGCACAGCATGGGTCACGAGCCCGAAAGCATGGACGAGGGAAGCTATGGTGACGATGCATATGACACAGGGAGTGTCCACGAACCAACACAGACTAGGGCTCCGTACAATATGATGCCTCTAGAGAATTTCGCTAAGGAGTGTGACCGGTACATTGAGGTCACTGATAGGATTGCAGCGGCCCTTGGCACCGCTCTCTTGAAGGACCTTGGCCTCGTCACTGAGAACGACACGAGGCACGTCATCACACGAGATAAAGTGATAAGAGCCAGAAAAAGGGCACAGGAGAAAGAAAAACGAAAGCCAAAGGAGGGCATAGGCGGTAAGGTGCAGTGCATGGGATTCGATGGGAGACAGGATATCACAAAGATACGAGAGAAAAACAAATGAGCAAGACGTACGGTTTACGAGAAAAGAGAAGCATCTGGTATTTGTGAGCGAGCCAAGTAGAACCTACATCGCTCACAGAACACTGACATCAGTAAATAGTGCATCAATTGCTGGCAAGGCTTTAGAAGTCGTTCGGGAGTGCGACTCAGAAGAATCCCTGCAGGCAGTATTGGTCGATGGCACTGCCGTCAACACAGGCCGCGAAAACGGTGCACTCACGAGGATGGAGCGCCAGCTGGGCCGTAGCGTCCAGTGGCTCATCTGCCTTCTTCATGGTAACGTGCTCCCGATGAGGTATGTGCCGCTTGTTTTTTATATAATAAAACAAGAATTGACTGAAATACATCGCCACTATCCACCTGATCCTTACAAATTACATGACATACAATAATATACTGCGTCATCTGCATACCTATCTAGAACCATGGCAATTTGTGAGTCCGTAGTACAATCCAAACACTTGCCATGCCAGTTGCCCATTTAGACCCTGATAAATGTTAATCAAATTCCTTCCTTGTCCCAATCCCATTCTGTCCTGGGCTTTTTGGCAGGCATATGTTCGTGGAGCTGGATTAAGGCCACGGTACCAGTGGGTCAAAGTCCTTCAAGGGCCCGCTGGGACAAACTATAGCTGGTGACATTCACCGCCAGCCGGGGGTGGACTTCCGTCCCATACCATTCAACGCACCTGACATCGCGGAGCAGGTTGTCGCGGACCTGTCTGCTGACCAGCGCATCCTTCTCCGATACTGCCGAGCCGTCGCCACCGGCGTTGTCAGTGCTGAGCTGGCACGCACCAGGCCGGGTCCGCTTAACCACGCGCGGTGGCTAACTCTCGGCATCAGAGTACACGATAACTGCGTCGCCAACCCTGGCTCTGACAAAGATGACAGAGTTTGTCCGGCAGGTGTATGCCCCTATGTGGTTCGACATCAAGGCGCGCCCACTCTTCACACAAGGAGTCGTGCATCTCTTCAGAACGATGGGACTTATTCAGACACAGACATCTGAAGTGCAGACAGTGGCGAAACGTTCAGTGCAACGAAACGCGTGGTTCGCCCACCCGAAGAACCTAATCGCGGCCATGGTTGTCGACGCTGAGAGGTCGATCCGGGAGAGGGGGGGTCAAACTGAGCATGAGTGCGCGGAGTAACTCGGGATCCCGGTGCCGACAGTTCATGGTGCCCCCATTGAACTGGGAGGCGGCCACATACACCGACATGATTTAATGGGACCATGTCGAGGTGATCGAACCGCCAGTTACCGCTCACATGTCGAACGACGAGATTATGTCAGCCGTCGACCAACCTCTCTCGCTACCGGCATTCCCATGCCACGCACAAAGTATCGAGCGATGCGTTACGGCGTCCACGCGTGTGTTCGGCGAGGACAGGCGACACGGCATTATCGTATCGTGCCAGGCCAGTTGTGCCTTGAGACCGAAATCCGCCAAGAAAAGTGACTTCGTGTAGCGGTAAATGTGAGAGAGATGGGGAGAGAGAGAGAGAGTGAGAGAGAGAGAGATATATATAGACAGTCAGGCAGAGACAGAGACAGAGAGATAGCCGTGTGCAATTCGTTGTCGTATGGTGGTCCTTATTTAGATGAGTAGGTCTTAGGACTAACTGCGCTTAGTTCGTTCTGTTCGTGTGCCTATTTGTAGGCATAACAACCATCCGAATATACCCTGTCTTAATCCGCCCCCTCCCTGCATTCAGTTGTCACAGAGAGGAACTAAAACGGGAAAAACGACCAATAGACACAGTTTACACTTCCACCGATAGAGGGCAGTGATGTCGCTGCGGTCGGTACACCTTACGAGACTGCGTAATGACGGGCACAATTTTCAAGTCAGAGAAGTGAAAATTGGCATAGTGGTCAATAAAAGACTGTAGAATGCAATGAAACAACTCTTTATTTTCTATCTAATTATTCGAATTCTTGAAATGGTGATTTATCCCGCAAGTTCGTTAGAAAACGTCATTTCGGTCTCAGAAAGCCCTGAGGCGCGGCGGCTTCCCGGCCTCAGATTGCTCTAAAACTTTGCAGATCGTCTTTTTAGAACCAAACGCAAGTTTTAAGACTTTATCCCCCAGCGTTTTTACAAAAACACATAAAATCACTCCACCCTATTGAGCATGCCAACTAATGGCAGTCACATGCTCCATCCTCACGTATAGGTCAAAGTCGATATCGAACTGGAACTCGTTGACCAGTGGAAGTCACATCTTTCGTTACCCCGAGATACGGCGTGAGTTGTCGACGTGTTTTGGCATTACAAACGTTTGTGGCGATTAAAAGAAAATGGAAGGGGTCGCGATTTCTAGTCCCGCAGGGTCCCATGCTAAACCCTATAGGAAGTTAACCATTGGGTACACAATCTATTTTATCGGAACATATCTTGATACATCTCCGGAATTAATCGAACTTCAATGGTTATAATGCCACCGTTGAACTGTTCATG
Source organism: Imbricaverruca yamaguchii (assembly GCA_034440575.1). Classification (NCBI taxonomy): domain Eukaryota; kingdom Metazoa; phylum Arthropoda; class Thecostraca; family Neoverrucidae; genus Imbricaverruca; species Imbricaverruca yamaguchii. The sequence goes on along the minus strand of JAOTOL010001530.1, from coordinate 1,124,467 downwards.
TTATTGGCGTTGCATTGCACTGGACGTGCATTGCAACTTTCTTTGCAATGGTGTTTCTAGTGTGCTGGTGAGGCTTTGGACGCTTGATTCATAACAGTACGTGGTGTACGTGATACAGAAATGGACGGCCCTAAAAGCGTTGAGATGGTGACATGGAAATGGGAAACGATAGCGCGAGCAACGGTATTATACGGTATATACGGTATATAGCAACGGTATATTTTAGTCCATATTCCCAGTTATTTGACAAATTAGAAACACAGGACCCTTATTCTAAGGACGAAACTGCATTGCGCGTAGTACCCGAGAGACTCTTCGATGTCCAGCGGCTATGTTCGACTACATATGAACACTGCGTATGTTAGCATTCCAAAATGAATAAGCTTAGGTGGAAACTGACACGTAGACCACAGCTATCTTGTATCATTTATGATTTTTTCTCTCTCACGTCATCCATAAATAATACAATGTAGGAATGGTAGAGAGGACTTCCCAAGCATTTTCCTTTCGAACAAAGTTCAAGTATACATAATGGAAGTTCTATGGACATTTTCCAAATTGTCCCTTCCTTTCACCTGCTATTTTCATCCTCATCTCAGTATCTGAGACTACCTAAAACCAGCGTACGGGGATTGGCATGGCGAAACGCTGGTAGAAATCCTCCGAAATAAGAGAACATTGTTCTTTCCCCGAAACGCAACCTAGCTTAATTTGGTGGAATACAAATATGAAATGGCTTCAGCTGTTCTATTACAAAGGCGGTTGAGCTGTATGTACTATATGATTACGTTGAGTCGTGCCGTTCCATTGTTATCTTGCATATGTCGGATAGAGCAACCTCTTTGTGTGTTGTACAGTGTCTTTTAACGCTTCTTTCATGACTGTTTTGTGCTGCATATTTGGCAATTTTGATTGTTTACTAGGTGGTTCACGACGCACTTTATGCACATTCACGGCTAATGGCTCCGCCCACACTGTTTCGCCGGTGGCCGCAGGATTGGAAAACCTCCCGAGCGGCGCTAGCGTTGTACCAGTGACGTTTTGTACCCAGAGCCCGTCACCTTAACCACTCGGCCATCCCCGCTCCTGCCTATTTGGATTAAAATTGAAGATTCTGTTTCAGGGAGGAACTTTGTACGAGGCTAAGTTTATTTAAAATATGGTTTCTCAGCGCGCTTTATCCATTAGAAAAGAAACATAAACAATCGAACTCATTATTTTGCTAATATAATAGCGAACAAAATTTTGTTTTGGGGTGGAAGAACATTTCGGCACCATGGTCTGTATCGTCTCCCTTTTCTGATTCAAAATACATTTTGTTGTTAAAATCCTCTCCAGAATGAACTCCCCAGAGATAAAAACATGATGTTAAAGGTGACTACAATAACCCTCCTGCTGACGTCACTTTTTGAAGGAATAAAATGCCGAGGGTGGTTTCTGGCCCTACTCGTCGAGTGCTTTTCGATGACTCGTCTTTTATTTTCGTGTGTCGCTTAGTTCAGAGATTAGAAGGGGCTAATAATGCCTCCCCAAAGACAGTGCGTGAGCATCTGACCGGGATGACTGGACGGGTTAAATTTGCAGGAAAAATAGTAGCATACACTGAAATACACAATAATTTTGGCGCATCGCTATGAAATCATCTCACATTCCATGAACACATTTACGAAACTATTCACAAATGAAATATGGCATCTAGGCCGCTGCATGAATTCGCGAAATATTTACCACGCACTATCCTAATCAGCATAATGCACTCCACACAACACCGCACCAAGATTACCGTGCAATATTATTTTATCGGACGCATAACAACATACCCTAAAGAGAGCATGGACAGCCTTCAGAGCCCCCCGACGAGGCATCACCTTTACGTGGTGGTGGGGATTGCGTGCCTCAAGGATCCGGCGGCCAGTCCACTAGGCAGCCTGGGAGAGGTCAGACTAAGAGTGCTTCACTTGTTCTTCCATCCATACGCTCCCATTCAAATGCCCATCTCTTCACCTGGCCCTACAACACCAACTATCCCAGCTACGAACAGGCAGGGCACCTTCCCGGTCCTGCCCACCAGCTCAGTTTTATCGGGGTAGCCGCGCCCCCTCGGCCCGTCCCCCGGGGTTGGCGGAGTCCTGGAGGTTGAGGTCCCCCGTCGCACGGTGCTGGTTGTGACAGGGGATCAACACACCTCTTTGGTCCTGATATCCTGGAGGGGCGGGCGGGCCCGCGGGGCCTCACGCGGGCCGAGTGGCTGGTCACCTCGGGCCAGGGTCCTGGGTATCTTCCCAGTGCCCGCCGGCACGGCCGGCCGGGGTCAAGGGGTGGGCGGCGCTGGATTTCGGTCGGGGTGGTGAATCTCTCTCTCCCGGCCGGACGAAGGCGCTGCTTGCCTCGTATAGACAGACAGACAGACAGACTTTATTGAGGTCATCCACAATTGACTTGTGGCTATTACGACATCGCGTCAAATAGATAAAACAACACAGCACAAAAGGTAAAAAGAGGGTCAAAATCACAGAATATAAGTTAAATTAAATTTTTATAAAAAAAAAAAAAATATATATATATAGATAAAATAGCAGCAAGTCGAACAGTCTATCAGTCCGGCACGGGCGGCACGTCAAGTAGATACTCCCGTAGGTGGCGACCAAAGATCGACACGGGAAGTCGCGTCAGCTCAGGTGGCAGTGAGTTGTACATGTGTGGCGCTCTGGAACTAAAGCGTCTCTTCCCCATCTCGGTGCGGGACCGAGGGACATACAAGTTGTGGTCTTGACGGGTGGTCCGGTCACGAATCTCCGCCATGGTGGTGAGATCGTGAGCCAGTGACTCTGGCTCACCATGGAGACGCACCTTGTGTATGAGGCGAAGGGTGTGATAACTCGCCAGGTTCTCCGCGCTCAGCCAGCCCAGCCTCCTCAGCAGATCCGAAACGTGGTCAAACTTTTTGCGGCCGAAAATTACCTTTGCCGAGTAGTTTATAATTTTTTGAATGCGAGATAGGTTCTTTTTGCCTCCGTTACCATACACAGAAATACAGTAGCGGATCTGCGAGAAGATGAGAGCATTGACCAGCGCGGAGATGACGGCAGGTGGAAGGTGCCCCCTCAGATGCGACAGACCACCCAGAACTCCAAAACAACGCCGAGTCAATTCTGAGACGTGCGAGTCCCAGCTGAGAGAGCGATCGAAAATAAGACCGAGATTTTTGCATTCCGAAATGGTGGGTATATGGTGATCGGGAAATTTCACTGTGACATCCGGTAAGGCACGCAGATTTTGTGGGCTGCCCAACATCATCAGCTGTGTCTTAGCTACGTTACTTTTCAGTCCATTTGCTCGAAACCAGATATCGAGGGAGGCCAGAACTGTTTCCATATGAGTGACAAAATTTTGAATTTGAGATTTCGTACCACTGACCAAAATTTGGGTGTCGTCGGCGTATTGAACAACTACTGCACCTTCGGCGAACAGGCTGAGGTCGTTGGCGAAGACGCAGTAGAGGAGAGGTCCGAGAGATGATCCTTGAAAAACGCCGATGCTGTTGGGTAACGGGGCAGATTTGTGGACGACACCCAGACTGTCGGTAAGGCTGACACTCTGGGTGTGGTTCTGAAGATAAGCTGAAAACCAGGAAGTATCGATGCTGTGGAGACTTAATTTTGACAGGAGTTTTGAGTGATCTATCACATCAAAGCACTTGCTCAAATCCAGCAGGCAGAGAAGGGACACCTCTCCATGGTCACATGCGGATAGGATCTGGTCAGATATGGAGGTCAGAGCGGTTTTCGTCGAGTGACGAGGACGGAAGCCGTGCTGAGTTTGGGAGAGGAGGTAGTTATCGGACAGGTAATTGTAGAGTTGCTGGTGGACGGCACGCTCTATAATTTTCGCAATGACTGGGACGATGGAGATAGGACGGAAATTGGAAAGGTTACAGGGATCACCGGACTTGAAGATGGGATGGACGAGGGAGTGCTTCCAAGAATCAGGAACATCGGATTGGGTAATGCTGGAATTGACCAAATGCAGGAGCACCTCACCTAACGAGTTGAAGCACATGTGGATGCTGATGAACATGTGGATGCTGATGCCGTCTTCGCCACAGGCCGACGACCCGCTCATCCCGAAGACGATGGCTCGCAGCTGAGATAGCGACAACGACTCCAGGGTGAACGCACAGGCACCGACACGCGGCAAACGGCAGGAGATACTCGGCGTCGCTCCCATACTCCTAACCTCGTCAGCCACGCACGGGCCCACGCGGACAAAAAATCGGTTAAAGTCATCAACTGTCGCGTCGGGCAGCTTACGAATGGCCTGCTTGCCGCCGACAAATGACCTGACATGGCGCCACATTGACCTCTGCCCATCCTCACGGATTCGCCGCTCAACGTCGTTCCGGCTATCACATCTAATCGCCGATCGTACAGCTCGGTTGGCGTCCCTGTACTCCGTGGACTGGTGACCATAGACAGTCAGCGCACCACGGCGGCGATACATTACAGCTTTAGTTCCATCTGATACGATCGGTGCGCTAGGGTTCCTGATTCTAACAGTCCTGATGGGAGCATGGATGTCAATGATGGGCAAAAAGATGTCCAGAAAACAGTCCCACTTGAGCGTGACGGAGGGAGAATTAAAAACAGAACTCCAGTCATCTAAACAAAGATCGTAAACCAAAGCATTCGGATCAGTACGGCGAAAGCAACGCGTGCGAACGGTGGCGCCGCTCGGTCTGAATCTGGGCACATCGACAGAAAAACGAACGAATCTATGCGGACTAAAATGACAAAATTGTGTACGGCAGTGCTGCACAATGTCACGACAGTTGGTGATAACTATGTCAAGGAGAGAGCCCGTTGAATAGGTGGGCGAGGTTACACACTGAAATAACGAGTAATCAAAAATAAAATTAGACAGCAAACTCCTACCTTGGTCCGAGTCTGGTTTCCGCAAGTCACAATTTAAATCTCCGCAAATAAAAAAGTTTGGACTTCGGATAGTCAACAACCACACGCTGGAATTGTGCTTCTAGGTCTACAAAGTCCTCTTTCAAGTCGGTCAGATTGCGTCTCGGTGGACGATATGCGGTGCAGATGATGAATTGGCGCTTGCTGTCTGGTTTAACCAACATCCACAACGTCTCCATCTTGCTGTTGGGATGGTTGACAGCCGTTGTAATTTTCAGCAGAGACGCGTTGGTACCTTCCCTGGTGGCCAGTGCCACTCCTCCGAACCCCCGCCCGTCGGGGCGATCGGCCCAGTACAACTGGTACCCAGGCAGCAGCAGCAGTCTGTTGGGCGTCGCAGGCTTCAGCCAGGTTTCGGCCAGGCGTATGATGTCATACTTGTAGCGATGTAGTACTTCAGACATTTCCAGGAATTTTGGCTTAATGCTTTGGATGTTCAGCACACAAATGTTGAGTCTTGAACTGGGAGCTGGCCATAGATTCCTCTGTCGGCGTTGGGCGCCTTTGCTCCCTCGCTTCCTCGCGCCAGGCGCGCGCCTGCCGCGCCTGCGCCGGCGAGGGTGGCGGCCGGAGTTCGCTGATAGGCCGCCTGGCATCGCTGACCCAATGCCGGCGGGCACGCGGTCACCCAGCGATGTGCCGCCGCTTCCAAGGTCACCGGCGGGAATCGAGTGCCGGACACCAGGCAGGGGCAGGCGAACAGCAGGGGCCGCGACCAGCACGATGACACGGACCACAGCCAGCAGCACAACAAGCCGCAGTATGTCCCGATGGCTGGGAAAACACATCAGTCCCATGATGGTACCAAAGACGATGATGCGTCGTCTTCCAACAGCTGGTAGATCGCCTCTCGAAGCGGAAACGGGCCGAACGCCACTTAAAGCTCCTATCCCACGTATAGCTCCTCGGGCGCCTGGCGACCTCCCGTCCGCGGGACCCAGGCGTCCCCCCAGTGGGGCTCTATGTGGTGGGGCGCCCGGGGAGCTGAAACCAATCACACTGCATGGCATCTACAACAACAACAAAAAACACCCCTGGTCCCTCTCGTGAGGGCCAGACCAATCCCCATATACGGCGTGATCGGAGCTCTCCTTCGGATAGTACACATAGTACACATCGGATATCACGTGTGTTGGTTTTCCGGGCAATTAGCAAGAGTCTTACGTCCCTGTCTCCCTTCCAAGGGCGGGACGGATGTGACAGATTCGGTAGGATTATAAGATGCGAGAGGCTGAAGGACGGTGCTCTGGAGGTTGAATTTGCGGCAACAGAGCAGGCAGACACAACAATGCGATCATCTGAGTATGTGTATTCTGAAAGCTATCTGTTTCATCGAAGTATCAGATGGCCTACTTCACATTATTTTGACGGATTCATTAAGTAGCCTTTTAGCGTTGAGGACACACGATCCGTCAGACCCCATTTTACGGGACGTCTTAACTCGTCTTACCAGTGTGTACCGGACAGGTAAAAGAGTGGTGCTGTGTTGGATCCCGTGTCACGTGGTGATCCCCGGAAGTGACCTAACTGATGCTGCTGCAAAACGTGCGTCGCTAGCTCCATGCTCTCGAACTCTACCACTCCCTGCCCGTGACCACTTCCGAACCATTTCTGACTATGCTCACATGCTCACAAAGTGGCAAGGCTCTTGGAACGCAATACCCGATAACAAGTTGAAAGCGATCAAGAACCGCTTCGGTAAATGGAGTTCGTATTCGCGTAGGATTAGGCGAGACGAGGTGGCACTATGTCGCTTGAGAATTGGACATACATATGCCACTCACTCTTACTTGCTAACTGGTGATGATGTTCCACGCTGCCCCAGATGTCACGCCCGCTTATCTGTGCGGCATGTCCTGCTGTCCTGCCCCGGCTACGAGGAGGAGCGTAAACGTCACTTTGGGTGTGTTCAGACTTTGTCACTCAGTGAGGTTTTAGGCAACGACTCGGATATTGTTCGATCGGGGCGACTATTTGACTACCTCGCTGAAATGTCGTTGTCAGTAATATATGCGACACATTGCAAATGTTGAATGTTGCCATATTTTATTTTATGTACGACTCGTTGTGCCTACTAATATTCTGCAAGCTTAACTAGCTAGCATGTGCGATATATCCACGTGTAAATAAGTTGTATTGTTATGGGCGCTACATGACCAATGTCGGTGCGATGCGTCCTAAAGCGATAGTGGATGCGATAGTCAATGCGCACTAAAGCCCTAATAACTAACTAACTGCCAGGCTTCAGAGCAGAGCTGTGCGACTTAAAGAGAACCCCAATCGGGATATCGGCTGAAAGACTATGACGAGAACTTAGCTACAATTCTGTCATGGCTCGAAAAAAAATCACCAAAAGCAGGTTTCTACATAGACCACAAGCTTCTACAGGTCTACCTAAAGCACGGAGAGCCAAGCTACACCAGATCAGTTCTTCCTCATATTCGAGTTGCCAATGCACGTATAAACTTAGCATTTGAAGTTCGTACACAACACCAACAAACAGACAACATCTTGCGGGGCACCGCCACCTGGCTTGGGGACCCTCCTTCTCGGATCTGATACCTTCTTTCACGGCTCAGGATACTCTCCTTCCGGCCAAGTTCCCTGTCGCAAAAAACTTGGGCCTCCTCTACCACGCAAGGCTGTGGTTTCGGCTCCAATCGTCACAGGGAGTTCAATTATGTAATTTTGCTTCACACAGCATTGCCTCCCATGCATTATTCACATTCCCATACCGGGAATGTGCATGAAATACACATAGTTGCAACGTCAATAACATGAGCAGTTCAACGATGTCATTATAACCATTGAAGTTCGATTAATTCCGGAGATGTATCAAGATATGTTCCGATAAAATAGATTGTGTACCCAATGGTTAACTTCCTATAGGGTTTAGCATGGGACCCTGCGGGACTAGAAATCGCGAGCCCTTCCATTTTCTTTTAATCGCCACAAACGTTTGTAATGCCAAAGCACGTCGACAACTCACGCCGTTTCTCGGGGCAACAAAAGATGTGACCTCCACTGGTCAACGAGTTCCAGTTCGATATTCGACTTTGACCTATACGTGAGGATGGAGCATGTGACTACTATTAGTTGGCATGCTCAAGTCGTAATGGAAGAAAGAAAATCAATAACGCTTCAACGAGTGTGCTACGCACATGCACAATGCTTTTTTTATTGCAGTGGAGGCTCCGGAATTAATCGGACGCCAATGATTATAATGCCATCGTTGGACTGCCAACGTTATTGGCGTTACAACTATGTGTCTTTTATGCACATTTTGTCATGTGAACGGCTTAACCTGACATGACATCTGACCTGACGAGGTCACATGGCTCCTTGACCGTTGAAATTTCGCTTCAGATTTGAAGCGTTATTAATTTTCTTTCGTTCATTAAGACTTGAGCATGCCAACTAATGACAGTCACATACTCCATCCTCATATATAGGTCCAAGTCGAATATCAAACTGGGACTCGTTGACCTCTGGAGGTTAAATCTTTCGATGCCCCGAGAAACGGCGTGAGTTGTCGACGTGGTTTGGCATTACATACGTTGGTGGCGATTTTAAAAAGAAATCGAAGGGGTCGCGATTTCCAGTCCCGCAGGGTCCCAAGCCAAAACCCTAAAGGAAATTAACCATGGGGTCCAAAATTATTCTACCGGAACATATTTTGAAACATCTCCGGAATTAATTTGACGCCAATGATTATAATGCCACCGTTGGTCATTATAATCATTGATTTATGATTCGTCTCAGAATCATCGACTTATTGTCCGTCTTATCCTCACCACGATACTCCTCGTACCCGTCCATCCTCACCAAAAGCCAGCACAAATCTTAACAGCAACAACGCACACCCGGAAACAGCCGACATCACCGTGGTAGGCTGACAAACACAATGACACAAACCGTTGTGCTGTCACGTTATTGGTGTTACAACTGTGTGCATTTCATACACAATTCCGGTATGTGAATGTGAATTATGCATGGGAATATGTGGGAAGCAATGCTGTGGGAAGCGAAATTACATGATTGGTCACTCATCAACCCGCGCCGTCTTTCCGGTCAAATCCTCACACCCCGTCTCGGGGTTGAAGACCCCCTCTAAAATCCAAACTAAGCAACGCACGAAAACGAAAGAGGTATCATTGAAAAGCGCTCGACGAGTAGGGTCCGCGTCCACCCCCAAAACAATTTCCCCCAAAAGTGACGTCATCAGGGGGGGGGGGGGCTAGATTTTCATGACTTTTCACGACTTACATTATGTTTTTGTCTCTGGGGAGTTCATTTTGGGGATATATGAAAAGAAGAAGAAAAATTTTGGAATGAGAAAAGGACAGCGAAATCGACCAGGCATTTTTTTTTGCCACCAAAAACAAGATATTTATCTGAAATTTCAAATTTTTGAGTTTTAAAGTATTCAAGTTTTCTTTCATTTTCCTTTTCCAATGGGTAGAGCAGACCGAGAAACGTTGTTGGAAGTCAACTTACCCTAATAAAAAATGTTTACTTTAGCCAGAATGCTCTATTTGAACTGCAAATTGGCAAATACGCAAAATTTATATGCAGTCAAAAACGAAAAAATGAAGCATTCCACTTATACGTTTTGTTGTATCCCTAAAGATAAGCAAACGTTGAAAGTTTCATTAAAATATCTGTATCCGTTAAAGCGTGACGACTGGTTGAACTTTTCTGGGGGTGACCTCATTTGACCTTGACTAACTCGTTTACTCTAGATGACCTGATTACAAATTTTTGAAACAGCATGCCAAATTGATTTGGGAAAAGGTATGCCAAATTTGGGCGTGCTGCCGCGCGCCCTTCGTCCACTATCCGCGAAAGACCTGAGGTGGGGGGGGGGCGGTTGAAGACCCCCCAGAGACAGAAGACCCACAGGGTTAACGTGACAGTAAGCTCCCCATCAAAATTCTGCCGTTAGACTGGAACTCACCGATTGGATGGTAAGGCAAGGGGAAAGAACCTTCGCCTAGCACAGGGACCTGGTCAAAAAAGCACCCCAGCACAAATTTTAACTACTATGCAAAAAAATGTTGTCACCGGACAGCCGGCCCAGCAAGCACATGTTGCCGCCATTTTCCGCTGCATCGCCCGACAGACACCGCCGGCGGCGCAGCCGTCCGACTGAAAGCAGCGTCGACACCACCTGCCGTGCGATCTGTCATGACGAGCTGCGCGGTCCAGCTGCGGCACGGTCGCGCGCGCGGGCGATCAATCTTCAGCCGTCGCGACAGGCGTTGCACCTACGGTGACTTCTGTTTATCGCCAGGGACGCACCACACTTGCGGTGAACCAGTTCCGCCGGCGAGAGTATAAAACGGCGAGCCGCCCGGCCTGCGGCACGAGTACAACATGCTTCGCTTGACGGTCTGTTGTTTCGCGCTCTGCGCCGCTGTCTCCGGTCGTCCTCCAGCAGTGGAGGACTTCGACTCGCGGACCGCTCCGCCTCCACAGCCGAGGACATTGCCGGCTGAACTCACACTGAATTTCGAGTCGGGAGACAGGCAGACGTACAATCTCAATCCTGGATTGTACAGCGTGACATCTCCCAGATTTCCCTGGCTGTACCCAAACAATGCGAATCAACAGGTGACAGTGAGGGGTCGACAAATGCAGACCATCAGCATCCGCTGTTTCATATTGAGCATAGAGTTCCACAGTTCCTGCGCGTGGGACTACCTGTCAATCAATGGCGTCAAGTACTGCGGCACCTGGCACCGCATCTCCACCATCAGGAGCACGGCGCTGGACATCATCTTCAGGTCCGACGGCAGCGTCAGAGGCTTCGGGTTCCGCTGCCGCATCAGAGTGCCGAACAGCGCGGGGACCACGGCCGCCACCACCACCACGGCCGCCACCACCACCACGACCGCCACGGCCGCCACCACCACCACCGCTTCCAGCGGCAAGTGCTGCGGCATTCCCAACAGAAGCACCCGCATCGTGGGCGGCATGGAGACCGAGGTGAACGAGTACGGGTGGCTGGCGGGCCTCGTGAGTCCCGGTCGCACCAGGACCTTCTGCGGCGGCAGCGTCATCAACACCCAGTACGTGATGACGGCGGCCCACTGCACGTCCGGCTCCTCGGCCAGCAGGATCGAGGTGCTGCTGCGCGAGCACGTGATCAACAGCGCGGACGGCGAGCTGCGCTACAGCGTGTCGCGCATCACCACGCACCCCAGCTACACGTCGGCGTCCAGCTCCGGGTACGACTTCTCCCTGCTGAAGCTGTCGACGGCGATCGACTTCCCGTCGCTGAACAACCGCGTGGCGCCCGTGTGCCTGCCCGCCGGCGGCGACTTCGCCGACGTGGACGCCATCGTCAGCGGCTGGGGCACCACCTCGGAGGGCGGCGCACAGGCCACCACCCTGCAGGAGGTCACCGTGCGCACGCTGACCAACACCGAGTGCCGCACAAGCTACAGCCAGATCAACCCGACGATGATCTGCGCCGGCGTCAGCGGCGGTGGCAAGGACTCGTGCCAGGGCGACAGCGGCGGCCCGCTGTTCACCCAGGTGGCGGGCCGCTACACGCTGATCGGCGTGGTCTCGTGGGGTCGCGGCTGCGCCCGGCCGAACTACCCGGGCGTCTACGCCCGCGTGACGTCCGTCTCCGACTGGATCCGGCAGAACACCGCCGACGCCAGTCTCTGCTAGGCCCGGCGCGAATCAGACGGCCGGCAGTCGACGGCCGGCCGTCAACGTATCCCCTCCCCGAGATCCTTCGTGGATCCACGGGACAAACTCTTCGTTGAGGATCCACGAAGGTACTCAACGAGGGACCCTTTCCGACGGCACGAAAGCCAGTTTGTTTCAACTCGGCGAGGTTCCGCTCACTTCTATTGCATCATTTAGTTAGTTTTTCGTCGAGTGTTGGATTGTAAACTATTTCTCCAGCTATAACCTCGATAGGGAGCGTCTTTGCTGGATTATCCATGTCATATCTCGTTGTCCGTGAGTGGCACCGAAACGTTGGTTTATTTCCGAAATATATGCACATCCACGCGGTTTTATTACTGTTTTTCTCTCGTATTTACTACCGATACCGACGTTTCTCAACATCGGTGGCTGGTCATTTGACACCACTTCTGTTCCATATTTCAGTTGCCCATATCCTTTTCAAGCCAAGCATGATTACATACTGTCGTGATATCGTGATATTAGTTTCAAACCCCATTGATAAAGGTATATGATCCCCATAGTTCCTTCTGAAGCCAGGCAAGGTTACTCTGCATGGTATGTGCCATGTGCGTGTCAAACACACACACCAACACGTCTCTTTCAAACAGGTTGGCTCTTCCGTAGTTACGTGCATTGAACGATGCGAGGTTATCTTCCTGGATCGCTAAAATTCCGATGCTACCAATATAAATGCTTACGCAATATTACCAACATTAACGCAATACTAATTTAACGCTTGGTCGGATTCTAAAGTCCTCAGATGGAATGCACACATACATATCGCTTGCAAATTTCGTCATGGTGAATAAGGTATGCAGTTTCGCTCGTCGGCGGGGCCCCGAATCCCCCGAGACGGGACGGGTTAATTAACCCGTCCCGTCTCCGGGGGTCTTCAACCGCCCCCCTCAGGTTTTTCGCAGATAGCGGACTAACGGCGCACGGCAGCGCGCCGAAATTTGACATACCTTTTCCCACATCAATTTGACATGCTGATTCAAAATTTTTAGGTCAGGTCATCTAGGGTCAACCAGTTAGTCAAGGTCAAGTGAGGTCACCTCCAAAAAAGTTCAACCAGTCGTCACGCTTAAATGGATACAGATATTTTAATGAAACTTTCAGGGTTTGCTTATCTTTACGGATACAACAAAACGTATGAGTTGAATTGAGTCATTTTTTTTTCGTTTTTGACTACATATAAATTTTGCGCATTTGCCATATTGCAGTTTAAACACAGGATTCTGGCTAAAATAAGGATTTTTATTAGGGAAAGTTGACTTCCAACAGCATTTCTCGGTCTGCTCTACCCATTAGAGAAGGTAAATTAAAGAAAACTTGAAAACTCAAAATTTTGAAGTTTCAATAAAATATAATTTTGTTTAGGGGGGAATAAATTATAGCCCTGGTCGATTTCGCTGTCCTTTTCGCATTCCAAATAATTATTTTTCTTCTCATATATCCACAAAATGAACTACCCAGAGTAAAAAACATAATGCAAGTCGTGAAAAGTCGTGAAAATCTAGCCCCCTGGTGACGTCATTCTGGGGGGATTTTGGGGGGTGGACCCGGACCCTACTCGTCGAGCGCTTTCCGATGACACCTCTTTCGTTTTCGTGCGATGCATAGTTTTGATTTTAGAGGGGGGAGGTCTTCAACCGCCCCCCCCCCCCGAGACGGGGTGGGAGGATTTGACAGGAAAGACAGCGCGGGTTAATGTTGGAGATGTAGGAATCCGGGCCATGTCGGGCAGGGCGACGTGGGTCGGGACGTTCCGCCAGGCCCACCATTTCTGGGATGTTCCGGCTACCGGAACGAGATAGTTGGAATACATTTCGCGTTGTGCAAAATACAAACATCACGCGTGATGTCCGGGTGTTCTCGTTGATCATATGTCCGTTGGCTTGTCTTTGCCGGTTGCAAATAGAAGAGCTGTCAGTCTCTCATCGAAGGAACCACAATGTAAGCATAGAAAGCAACGAAAAAGCTTCTTTTCAAGCAAATAGATACTCTTGGGTACGCGGAGCTTTATTGGCATTGCACGTGTAACGACGCGCGAACAATGCAGACCTGTACGTGCTTGGTGCGATAACCAGAATGGAGTAGACATTCGAGCAAAGCAGAATACGTCTGATAAGAGCGATGGAACAACACAGTAGATATTCATGACGTTCACCCCATCCCTACTCAGCCTCAGAAGCACAAGTGCGTACGAGCGAACAGCGTTGTGATGATCTAGCGTACGACAGCTTGCTCGGCTACAGTTCTTCCACTCCGAGTCGTCCGCTACAACACCGGCATGCCAACGCCTGGGCGCCGAAACTGCACACCTACACATCGGAGGTGGGACACAACTGAGCGACTGACTGGTAATGCCACCTGATCAGCCGACCGGTAGCACCACCTGATCAGCCGACTGGTAGCACCACCTGATCAGCCGACTGGTAGCACCACCTGAGCAGCCGACTGGTAGCACCACCTGATCAGCCGACTGGTAGCACCACCTGATCAGCCGACTGGTAGCACCACCTGATCAGCCGACTGGTAGCACCACCTGATCAGCCGACTGGTAGCACCACCTGATCAGCCGACTGGTAGCACCACCTGAGCAGCCGACTGGTAGCACCACCTGAGCAGCCGACTGGTAGCACCACCTGACAGCCGACTGGTAGCACCACCGACAGCCGACCGGTAGCACCACCAAGCATACCCCACACTGTAGCACCACCTGAGCAGCCGACCGGTAGCACCACCTGATCAGCCGACGTAGCACCACCTGAGCAGCCGACCGGTAGCACCACCTGATCAGCCGACTGGTAGCACCACCTGTCAGCGACACCCCACAGCCGACTGGTAGCACCACCTGACAGCCGACTGGTAGCACCACCTGACAGCCGACTGGTAGCACCACCTGACAGCCGACTGGTAGCACCACCTGAGCAGCCGACTGGTAGCACCACCTGATCAGCCGACTGGTAGCACCACCTGAGCAGCCGACTGGTAGCACCACCCGAGCAGCCGACTGGTAGCACCACCCGAGCAGCCGACTGGTAGCACCACCTGAGCAGCCGACTGGTAGCACCACCTGATCAGCCGACTGGTAGCACCACCTGAGCAGCCGACTGGTAGCACCACCTGAGCAGCCGACTGGTAGCACCACCTGAGCAGCCGACTGGTAGCACCACCTGAGCAGCCGACTGGTAGCACCACCCGGCCAGAAGACCGCTAACTACTAGAAGAAGCCCGGGAGACGGCCGCCTGCGACGCACAGTACTTGCCGCTGCAGCTGCCGACTTGGCAGCACTTGAAGTCGCTCGGACACCGGTGGTCGTCCCGGCACGCGCCCAGCAGGCTCGCCGGACACTGCTCGGTCGGCCGCCGAGGCTTGCCACCGAGCGCGGTGCACTTGCCACGGCGGCGTCCCACGGACACGCTGTTGCAGTCGAGGTCGGTGCTGCAGTCGAGGTCGGCGCTGCAGTCGAGGTCGGTGCTGCAGTCGAGGTCGGCGCTGCAGTCGAGGTCGGTGCTGCAGTCGAGGTCGGTGCTGCAGTCGAGGTCGGTGCTGCAGTCGACGTCGGTGGGGTGACGGCGCCGCGCCAGCAGCCTCAGCGCGGGACTCGGGCACTAGCCTGTCGCACACACACACATACATAGGCTTCGGACTGCGAACAGGCACACACGGCGCGGCAAGACCCTGGGCTATAACATTCGACCGAGCATGCTTCGTTTGACTGGGGACCGCTATAATTTACTGCAATGGACCCAAGATCCCAGCCTTTCGAGTCGCCCACTCCATGGCAATGCAATAGGTAAATGCGAATCGACAGGAGGGGAGAGGGCGAGTGATTAGGAGTCGGGGCAGGACTCTTGCAGTTAACTTGCTCAAGTTTGAGCACGCGTCCAAATGTGAATGCACTGCGTCGAAAACTTCAAAATGGATTTCATTTACTTATGGAAGAGCTGAACTTGTTCGAAAATTGGATGCAAAAAGGTGCATGTCTTTTAGCGGTTTCCAAGAAATTGTAGTTGCGATTGGTCAGCAAGTTTTTCGTCACAGTGTGCTGCCCGGTCCCTTGCCCACATCAGGGCAGCTTCACAGCCTGTTTGTCCCTTGCCCTAACTCATCCAGCTTGTCTGATAGTATCTCGTGATCTCTTTCGCCAATGACACTTCCATATTTCATCCTGCATCCTGCTCCCAAAATACAGTCCGTGAAGGGACGATCCTATGTGCCACGTGCGGCTTGGCTTACGTGCCACTCGATCGCCATACCTACCGAAATGATGACACACTTGAATTGCACCCTTCGTCGACATTACTTTTGCACCGAGGTCGACTTCGAAGCCCACTTCCGAAATGCGCTCGGCGGCCTAATCGCGGCAGCTCCTACGGGTCCAGACCTGTCGGAACCGATGTCGGTCGGCCGGCGCCTGCCGACGCCGACGTCGGCACGTCGACGTCGGCGGGGGCCGTCGCGGCAGCATGCTGCGCTCGAGTCAGGTGCGGCGCCGAGCGGCGACGGCCGGCCAGAGGGTGCTCTGTCGTCACGGGATCGTGACGCCCACGTGACACGCGACCTGGCCGCAGGCGGCGCGGGGCGTGTCCGGGACATAATTCGTCGACCGAAACCCTCTCTCCGAATGCCGGCGGGTGATTGAGTCGCGATAGGTGAGGCTGAGCGATGCGCGATTGGTCCTCAGGCGGTCGTGGCGTGGCAGCGGCACGCCAGACGGAGTTGAGCGGCCGGGGCGGGGATGACAGAGTGGTTAAGGTGTTGGGCTCTGGGCACCAAAGGTCCCGGGTTCGACACTAGCGCCGCTTCACGACATTCCCCAATCCCGCGGCCCACCGGCAAAACAGTGTGGTCGGCGCCATTAGCCGTGAATGTGCATAAAGTGCGTCGTGAACCACCAAATAAACAAAAGGAGTTGAGCGGCTAGCCAGGTGAAATGCAGTCGCGCCGCAACATGTTGGGAGGTTATCTGGAGGTTATCAATGGTGCCTGGTTATATCAAGTCATGAGTATAATCTTGCAAAGGAACGTGTTAGTGCTTGCTTGCTCTGCCGTTGAACTGTTGCACAAGTTGTCGCTGTGCTGCTATAAGTAAAACGGGCAAATAAAGGGGCATATAACGACTGTTTGACTTTCAACCGGTTATCCTACAATCCTACAAGCGAGGCGAGCCCTAGACCATTACTGCCAGGCGAATTTGCGAAGCTAGTGTTTGACTGCAATGAATCTGTCCATATTGCATGAAAAAACTATAATTCATGTAATATGCAACATCAATGCATATCTCATTGCTGTTTATTGTATTTTCACTTAGCATTTATGTGCCTGTGTTGTGCCATTTCTGTGCGTGCAGTGTATATTGCACTCGCATGCATTGCATATTCATATTGTCCTGGGAACTGCATCCTTTGCAAAACAGCATCACCATCGACACAACTTGACACGGAAGAGGTGTAAGCCCCTAGTCGTTGCCTGGATATACCTATACGAGAGCGTCGCTGAGCGTCCACTCGGCCATCGCATGACAATAACTGGGACAGACATGACAGATCGATTGGCATGTTGGTTGGCTATTTGGGCGCATCGGCATCGATTGGTGTGACTGTCACTGACTGCACAACGACCTCGACGGAGAGGCCAGGACCGTCCTCACCTGTGTGACTGTCACTGACTGTATAACGACCTCGACGGAGAGGCCAGCACCGTCCTCACCTGTGTGACTGTCACTGACTGTATAACGACCTCGACGGAGAGGCCAGCACCGTCCTCACCTGTGTGACTGTCACTGACTGTATAACGACCTCGACGGAGAGGCCAGCACCGTCCTCACCTGTGTGACTGTCACTGACTGTATAATGACCTCGACGGAGAGGCCAGCACCGTCCTCACCTGTGTGACTGTCACTGACTGTATAACGACCTCGACGGAGAGGCCAGCACCGTCCTCACCTGTGTGACTGTCACTGACTGTATAACGACCTCGACGGAGAGGCCAGCACCGTCCTCACCGTGTGACTGTCACTGACTGTATAATGACCTCGACGGAGAGGCCAGCACCGTCCTCACCTGTGTGACTGTCACTGACTGTATAACGACCTCGACGGAGAGGCCAGCACCGTCCTCACCTGTGTGACTGTCACTGACTGTATAATGACCTCGACGGAGAGGCCAGCACCGTCCTCACCTGTGTGACTGTCACTGACTGTATAACGACCTCGACGGAGAGGCCAGCACCGTCCTCACCTGTGTGACTGTCACTGACTGTATAATGACCTCGACGGAGAGGCCAGCACCGTCCTCACCTGTGTGACTGTCACTGACTGTATAATGACCTCGACGGAGAGGCCAGCACCGTCCTCACCTGTGTGACTGTCACTGACTGTATAATGACCTCGACGGAGAGGCCAGCACCGTCCTCACCTGTGTGACTGTCACTGACTGTATAATGACCTTGACGGAGAGGCCAGCACCGTCCTCACCTGTGTGACTGTCACTGACTGTATAACGACCTCGACGGAGAGGCCAGCACCGTCCTCACCTGTGTGACTGTCACTGACTGTATAACGACCTCGACGGAGAGGCCAGCACCGTCCTCACCTGTGTGACTGTCACTGACTGTATAACGACCTCGACGGAGAGGCCAGCACCGTCCTCACCTGTGTGACTGTCACTGACTGTATAATGACCTTGACGGAGAGGCCAGCACCGTCCTCACCTGTGTGACTGTCACTGACTGTATAACGACCTCGACGGAGAGGCCAGCACCGTCCTCACCTGTGTGACTGTCACTGACTGTATAACGACCTCGACGGAGAGGCCAGCACCGTCCTCACCTGTGTGACTGTCACTGACTGTATAACGACCTCGACGGAGAGGCCAGCACCGTCCTCACCTGTGTGACTGTCACTGACTGTATAACGACCTCGACGGAGAGGCCAGCACCGTCCTCACCTGTGTGACTGTCACTGACTGTATAACGACCTCGACGGAGAGGCCAGCACCGTCCTCACCTGTGTGACTGTCACTGACTGTATAATGACCTCGACGGAGAGGCCAGCACCGTCCTCACCTGTGTGACTGTCACTGACTGTATAATGACCTCGACGGAGAGGCCAGCACCGTCCTCACCTGTGTGACTGTCACTGACTGTATAACGACCTCGACGGAGAGGCCAGCACCGTCCTCACCTGTGTGACTGTCACTGACTGTATAATGACCTCGACGGAGAGGCCAGCACCGTCCTCACCTGTGTGACTGTCACTGACTGTATAATGACCTCGACGGAGAGGCCAGCACCGTCCTCACCTGTGTGACTGTCACTGACTGTATAACGACCTCGACGGAGAGGCCAGCACCGTCCTCACCTGTGTGACTGTCACTGACTGTATAATGACCTCGACGGAGAGGCCAGCACCGTCCTCACCTGTGTGACTGTCACTGACTGTATAACGACCTCGACAGAGAGGCCAGTACCGTGCTCACCTGTGTGGCTGTCACTGACTGTATAACGACCTCGACGGAGAGGCCAGCACCGTCCTCACCTGTGTGACTGTCACTGACTGTATAACGACCTCGACGGAGAGGCCAGCACCGTCCTCACCCGTGTGACTGTCACTGACTGTATAACGACCTCGACGGAGAGGCCAGCACCGTCCTCACCTGTGTGACTGTCACTGACTGTATAATGACCTTGACGGAGAGGCCAGCACCGTCCTCACCTGTGTGACTGTCACTGACTGTATAACGACCTCGACGGAGAGGCCAGCACCGTCCTCACCTGTGTGACTGTCACTGACTGTATAACGACCTCGACGGAGAGGCCAGCACCGTCCTCACCTGTGTGGCTGTCACTGACTGTATAATGACCTCGACGGAGAGGCCAGCACCGTCCTCACCTGTGTGACTGTCACTGACTGTATAACGACCTCGACGGAGAGGCCAGCACCGTCCTCACCTGTGTGACTGTCACTGACTGTATAATGACCTCGACGGAGAGGCCAGCACCGTCCTCACCTGTGTGACTGTCACTGACTGTATAACGACCTCGACGGAGAGGCCAGCACCGTCCTCACCTGTGTGACTGTCACTGACTGTATAACGACCTCGACGGAGAGGCCAGCACCGTCCTCACCTGTGTGACTGTCACTGACTGTATAACGACCTCGACGGAGAGGCCAGCACCGTCCTCACCTGTGTGACTGTCACTGACTGTATAACGACCTCGACGGAGAGGCCAGCACCGTCCTCACCTGTGTGACTGTCACTGACTGTATAACGACCTCGACGGAGAGGCCAGCACCGTCCTCACCTGTGTGACTGTCACTGACTGTATAATGACCTCGACTCGACGGAGAGGCCAGCACCGTCCTCACCTGTGTGACTGTCACTGACTGTATAACGACCTCGACGGAGAGGCCAGCACCGTCCTCACCTGTGTGACTGTCACTGACTGTATAATGACCTCGACGGAGAGGCCAGCACCGTCCTCACCTGCGTGACTGTCACTGACTGTATAATGACCTCGACGGAGAGGCCAGCACCGTCCTCACCTGTGTGACTGTCACTGACTGTATAACGACCTCGACGGAGAGGCCAGCACCGTCCTCACCTGTGTGACTGTCACTGACTGTATAACGACCTCGACGGAGAGGCCAGCACCGTCCTCACCTGTGTGACTGTCACTGACTGTATAACGACCTCGACGGAGAGGCCAGCACCGTCCTCACCTGCGTGACAGTCTTTCTTCGTGCAGGCCAGCGCACCGCTGATGCATATGCACTGGTTGCACTCAACGGTGGTCTTCTGCCCTTCCTCGCACGTAGCTGCGGACAAAACCGACGACAGCGCGTGATGGTTATTCTCGCCGAGAACGCTTCCAAAACAGCAGGCACGGTATGGGATGCGAGTAGGTGGCACAGTGGTACAGTGATTGCGTGACACAAGTTGTGCAATCACTATAACCAGTTGAAGGATTTCTGTCGATGAAATGAAAAAGAAGAAGCAGATACTTGTGCCGTAGTAGGGACATCACTCTTGATTTGGATGTGGGGAGGTGACTCGGCACTGGAACACTTCCCCGCCGTGTTCACGCATGTGGATGACCACCGTTTGTATGGATAAACATGGACTGTTTTTCACTCATGGGTGGGGATGCCACAGGGCTGGTGTGGCCTATGCCACATCTCCACCTGTTGCCGAAATTAATATGGGCCTATGGGCGTTGGCTGTAAAGAACGGCAAACAAAATGCAACATTGTACACCAACTTTATCTGCGATCATCCACCCAAAAAATAAGCCGGGATGATGTTATATAGGCGTGTCTGAGGAAACAGCAGCTGGTGCAGATGATACTAAGGACGTATAAATATGCAAACCAAGGCATGAATGATTAAGTAGTAAATCCATTCGGCTTGTGGTTCGAATCCCAACTACTGTGGGGCAAACATCATTATCATAATCGAATTTGTATTCGAGCCCCTGCGCCTCTTCCCCCTGGCGTGTATACTGAAGTCCTGAAGGGCATGTCCTTCCTTGACTGCAAGCCATGCCGGTGTAGCATTTATATGAAATAGCCAGTGGGCTTGTCAATACAGCCAGCATAGCACAGCGGCCTAGACATCTTCGAGTCGCTTACCCTACTTGTGACACGATATTACCTCTCTCACCCGCACAAAATGGAGCATGCAAAACACACCTTACGTCTAGTATTCCTTTGCCTACATTTATGCCAAAAAGCAACTGAACATGCAGCACGTATTATACCTAATGGCTATATGAATATATGTATATATATATATATGTCTATATATGCATATATATACACATACATATGCATATACACATGCATGCATATATATATATAATAATAATATATATATATAATATATATATATATATAAATATATATATATATATATATATATATATATATATATAACCAGAATATATATTTATATGTGTATATAATATATAATATATAATATATAAATAATATATATACATAAATAATAATATGCATATATGCATGCATATATATATATATATATATATATATATATATATATATATATATATATATATATACATGCATGCACATATATGTATATATTTATATACAAATATACGTATACCTTCACTTCACTTGAAAAGCCCATCATCAGGAAAGCCGGCCGCAGCCGTCTGGCTCGACTTACCCGGACAGGCCTGCTCGGTGCACACGGGACGGCCGTATTCGCACTTGCAGGTGTTGCACCCCACCTGCCAGCTGGTGCCGTCGACGCACTCTGTGGACGGCGAGCGGGCGGGCGGTGAGTTGGCGGCACGCTCCGGTGCGTCAGCTGGGGACGCAGCGCGACCAACCCCACAACGTTCTAACGAACGGCTCTAGTTGACAAGGCCAGCTTTGCGGCATTGCATAGGCGGGGACAACTTGGGTTGGATTGTGGCTTTACGACGCACTCAGCAGCTGAGGCCATATGGCGTCGCCTGCCTCTCACCCTGGCAGGAAAGGCGACATTATGCACCCCGGTTTAAAAAGTTGATCTACACTATTTGCGCATCAACAAAACACCACCCTCTAAAATCTCATGAGTTACGGAGAAATGCAACGTTAATGGATAGCCCTGATTTTACTCCTCACAGGTCCCTGTGCGTTCATTCCGTGCGAACTACAAGATGGCAGGTGCCACTCTAAACCTAGCAGACGGCCAAGGATTGTACAAAAACGCTGCATCCTCACGAGCTATTGGTTGGAAACGTATGAGTTCAGGTGGTGTGCGTGGGGTAGTGGTCCATGCCCACTTCCCATTGTATGTGAGTTTAGCCATCACCCGTATGAAACAAAATGACACTGGTCTCTCCACCATCCATCGGGGGTCCTACGCGCATATTAACATAGCTCGTTTGACAATGTCACTAGGGCTTCATATGAGTATTCGAAAAGCTATCAGAATCTCCCAGAGCAGAAAGTAGATTTGCTTGCCACGAAGTTGAAGTCAAAGGAGAAATGACCAGGTGAAGTCATATCATGTAAGCCGAGTTTTTTTCCATGGTGTAGGCCTGAGGATGTGTTGGATGCCAGGCTGTCGGGCGGTCAGTCTGTCACTGGATGGGGTTGCGATCAGCTTGACGGGCAATCAGCAACGGGTCACTCGTTCTCGCTCCTGAGCATATTGCCGCAGGTGAGTGTAGTACAGATGGCGCTGTGGTCGACCGACCGTCGCAGGTGAGTGTGGTGCAGATGGCGCTGTGGTCGACCGACCGTCGCAGGTGAGTGTGGTGCAGATGGCGCTGTGGTCGACCGACCGTCGCAGGTGAGTGTGGTGCAGATGGCGCTGTGGTCGACCGACCGTCGCAGGTGAGTGTGGTGCAGATGGCGCTGTTGTCGACCGACCGTCGCAGGTGAGTGTGGTGCAGATGGCGCTGTGGTCGACCGACCGTCGCAGGTGAGTGTGGTGCAGATGGCGCTGTGGTCGACCGACCGTCGCAGGTGAGTGTAGTGCAGACGACGCTGTGGTCGGCTTGTTTGTTTGCTTGCTTATTGGGTGGTTCACGACGCACTGCATGCACATTCACGGCTAATGGAGCCGCCCACACTGTTTCGCCGGTGGGCCGCGGGATTGGGAAATGTCCCGAGCGGCGCTAGTGTTGAACCCGGGACCTTTGGTACCGATAGCCCGACACCTTAACCACTCGGCCATCCCCGCCCCACCGTGGTCGGCTTACTGTCGCAGGTGAGTGTGGTGCAGATGGGCACACCGTGTCGGCTTACTGTCGCAGGTGAGTGTGGTGCAGATGGGCACACCGTGGTCGGCTTACTGTCGCAGGTGAGTGTGGTGCAGATGGGCACACCGTGTCGGCTTACTGTCGCAGGTGAGTGTGGTGCAGATGGGCACACCGTGGTCGGCTTACTGTCGCAGGTGAGTGTGGTGCAGATGGGCACACCGTGTCGGCTTACTGTCGCAGGTGAGTGTGGTGCAGATGGGCACACCGTGTCGGCTTACTGTCGCAGGTGAGTGTGGTGCAGATGGGCACACCGTGTCGGCTTACTGTCGCAGGTGAGTGTGGTGCAGATTGGCACACCGTGTCGGCTTACTGTCGCAGGTGAGTGTGGTGCAGATGGGCACACCGTGGTCGGCTTACTGTCGCAGGTGAGTGTGGTGCAGATTGGCACACCGTGTCGGCAGTAGCAGCGGTTGCAGTCCATGTCCCACGTTTTCCCGTGAGTGCAAGACGAGCCGCAGTGGTACGATGGGCAGCACCTGTCGGCATGTCACGCATGTAGCCGTGCTGTCGGCATGCTATATACCCAGCCGCGCTGTCGGTATGGCACATACCCATCCATGCTGTCGGCATGGCACATACCCAGCCATACTGTCGGCATGGCACATACCCAGCCATGCTGTCGGCATGGCACATACCCAGCCATACTGTCGGGATGGCACATACCCATCCATGCTGTCGGCATGGCACATACCCAGCCATACTGTCGGCATGGCACATACCCAGCCATACTGTCGGCATGGCACATACCCAGCCATACTGTCGGGATGGCACATACCCAGCCGTGCTGTCGACATATCACACACATTGTGCATTGGTGGTCAGTTCTCAGCTCACCTAATGATGTTTCAGGTGATTGGAGGTGCTCTACGACCTCCTGAAAAAGCTAAAAATTTCGGGCAATACTGTTTCCATGTAATCAATATCAGGCGCCAAAAGGAGCACTGAACAAGGCAGAACAGGGTGGAACTGGGATTGAATGAGCGGAGCAGTCGATTGCGGCT